>QNTS01000266.1:321357-433769 GCA_003317085.1 Hucho hucho | reverse complement strand
CACTGCAGGATTTGAGTCCCTGGCGGCGTAGTGTGTTACTGATGGTAGGCTTTGTTACTTTGGTCCCAGCTCTCTGCAGGTCATTCACTAGGTCCCCCCGTGTGGTTCTGGGATTTTTGCTCACCGTTCTTGTGATCATTTTGACCCCACGGGGTGAGATCTTGCGTGGAGCCCCAGATCGAGGAAGATTATCAGTGGTCTTGTATGTCTTCCATTTCCTAATAATTGCTCCCACAGTTGATTTCTTCAAACCAAGCTGCTTACCTATTGCAGATTCAGTCTTCCCAACCTGGTGCAGGTCTACAATTTTGTTTCTGGTGTCCTTTGACAGCTCTTTGGTCTTGGCCATAGTGGAGTTTGGAGTGTGACTGTTTGAGGTTGTGGACAGGTGTCTTTTATACTGATAACAAGTTCAAACAGGTGCCATTAATACAGGTAACGAGTGGAGGACAGAGGAGCCTCTTAAAGAAGAAGTTACAGGTCTGTGAGAGCCAGAAATCTTGCTTGTTTGTATGTGACCAAATACTTATTTTCCACCATAATTTGCAAATAAATTCATTAAAAATCCTACAATGTGATTTTCTGGATTTTTTTTCTTCATTTTGTCTGTCATAGTTGAAGTGTACCTATGATGAAAATTACAGGCCTCTCTCATCTTTTTAAGTGAGAGAACTTGCACAATTGGTGGCTGACTAAATACTTTTTTGCCCCACTGTATGTGGTTTCCAGTTTACATAGAGTCCGATGAATTTCTTTCAGTGCCGTCGATGTGTCAGCTTGTAACCACATTACATTGTCTCTCTCAATAGATCGGGCAACAAAGTGTCACAACCAAATGAAACAAGCAAATGATTTACTGTTTATAATTAATAGATCAAGTGAAGGACAATGACAACACTTGAATAACACAGTTAAAAAGTAGTAATGGCGCAGAAGGAGATGACCGCCGTCTTACAATCCAGTAACCAATTGTGCTAATTTGTATGTTTTTCGTGTAATTTGTAACTTTTTTTGTACATAGTGTTTCTGACACTATGTCTTATGACCGAAAATAGCTTATTGATATCAGGGCAGCGATTACTCACCCCGTAGTGGAGGAATTCTTCTTCTTCAACGAGTCGGACGGGAAGATTTTACTCCGGACACCCGACATGGCCCTCATCCCCGTCATTCGCAGGAGGAAAAGATGGAGATATCGTGGACGAAGGTCCGGGTGTCTTGTAAGGATCCATCGCCGAGTGGGTAATCTACCTTTACCATCGGTCCTATTAGCCAACGTACAATCAATCGATAATAAAATAGACTAACTATGAGCATGTATATCCTACCAACGGGACATTAAAAACTCTAATATCTTATGTTTCACCGCGTCATGGCTGAACGACGACATGATTAACATACAGCTGGCGGGTTTTAAGCTTTTTCGGCAGGATAGAACAGCGGCCTCTGGTAAGACAAGGGGCGGTGGCCTATGCATATTTGTAAACAACAGCTGGTGCACGAAATCTAAGGAAGTCTCAAGGTTTTGCTCACCTGAGGTAGAGTATCTCATGATAAGCTGTAGATCACACTATTTACCAAGAGAGTTTACATCTATATTTTTCGTGGCTGTCTATATACCACCGTAGACCGATGCTGGCACTAAGACCGCACTCAATGAGCTGTATACGGCCATAGGCAAACAGGAAACCGCTCATCCAGAGGCGGCGCTCCTAGTGGCCGGGGACTTTAATGCAGGGAAACTCAAATCTGTTTTACATAATTTCTATCAGCATGTTAAATGTGCAACCAGAGGGAGAAAAAACTCTAGACCACCTTTACTCCACACACAGATACGCGTACAAAGCTCTCCCTCACCCTCCATTTGGCAAATCTGACTATAATTCTATCCTCCTGATTCCTGTTTACAAGCAGAAATTAAGCAGGAAGCACCAGTGACTCGGTCAAGAAGAAAGTGGTCAGATGAAGCAGATGCTAAGCTACAGGACTGTTTTGCTAGCACAGACTGGAATATGTTCCGGGATTCTTCCAATGGCATTGAGGAGTACATCACATCAGTCACTGGCTTCATCAATAAGTGCATCGATGACGCTGTCCCCATAGTGACCGTACGTACATAACCCAACCAGAAGCCATGGATTACAGGCAACATCCGCACTGAGCTAAAGGGAAGAGCTGCCGGTTTCAAGGAGTGGGACTCTAACCCGGAAGCTTATAAGAAATCCCGCTATACCCTCTGACGAACCATCAAACAGGCAATGCGTCAATACAGGACTAAGATCGAATCGTACTACACCCGCTCCGATGCTCGTTGGATGTGGCAGGGCTTCCAAACTATTACAGACTACAAAGGGAAGCACAGCCATGTGCTGCCCAGTGAAACAAATCTACCAGATGAGCTGAATTACTTCTATACTCCCTTCGAGGCAAGTAACACTGAAACATGCATGAGAGCACCAGCTGTTCTGGATGACTGTGTGATCACGCACTCCGTAGCCAATGTGAGTAAGACCTTTAAACAGGTCAAAATTCACAATGCCGCAGGACCAGTTGGATTACCAGGACGTGCACCCCGAGCATGCGCTGACCAACTGGCAAGTGTCTTCACTGACATTTTCAACCTGTCCTTGTCTGAGTCTGTAAAACCAACATGTTTTAAACAGACCACCATAGTCCCTGTGCCCAAGAACACTAAGGTAACCTGCCTAAATAACAGATCCATAGATGATGCAATCTCTATTGCACTCAACACTGCCCTTTCCCACCTATACAAAATGAACACCTATGTGAGAATGCTATTCATTGACTACAGCTCAGCGTTCAACACCATAGTGCCTTCAAAGCTCATCACTAAGCTAAGGACCCTGGGACTAAACACCTTCCTCTGCAACTGTATCCTGGACTTCCTGACAGGCCGCCCCCAGGTGGTTAGTGTAAGGAACAACACATCCGCCACGCTGATCCTCAACAAGGGGGCCCCTCAGGGGTGCGTGCTCAGTCCCCTCCTGTACTCCCTGTTCACTCATGACTCATGCATGGCCAGGCACGACTCCAACACCTTCATCAAGTTTTCCGATGACACAACAGTGTTAGGCCTGTTCACCGACAACGATGAGCCGTGTGGTGCCAGGACAACAACCTCTCCCTCAACGTGATCAAGACAAAGGAGATGATTGTGGACTACAGGAAAAGGAGGACCGAGCACGCCCTCATTCTCATCGTCGGGGCTGTAGGGGAACAGGTTAAGAGCTTCAAGTTCCTTGGCCAACAAACTATCATGGTCCAAACACACAAAGACAGTTGTGAAGAGGGCACGACAAAGCCTATTCCCCCTCAGGAGACTGAAAAGATTTGGCATGGGTCCTCAGATCCTCAAAAGGTTCTACAGCTGCACCATCGACAACATCCTGACTGGTTGCATCACGGCCTGGTATGACAACTGCTCGGCCTCCAATCACAAGGCACTACAGAGGGTGGTGCGTACGGCCCAGTACATCACTGGGGCCAAGCTTCCTGCCATCCAGGACCTCTATATCAGGCGGTGTCAGAGGAAGGCCCTAAAAATTGTCAAAGACTCCAGCCACCCTAGTCATAGACTGTTCTCTCTTCTTAACAGCTTCTACCCCCAAGCCATAAGACTCCTGAACAGCTAATCAAAGGGCTTCCCAGACCCCTCTTTTACGCTGCTGCTACTCTCTGTTTATCATCTATGCATAGTCACTTTAACTCTACCTACATCAATTACCTCGACTAACCGGTGCCCCCACACATTGACTCTGTACCGGTACCCCCTGTATATAGCCTCGCTTGTTATTTTACTGCTGCTGTTTAATTATTTGTAACTTTTATTTTCTATTTTAAAAATTTTAGTTATTTATTTTATACTGAACACTTTTTTTTCTTAACTCCTTAAAGCATTGTTGGCTAAGGGTTTGTCAGTAAACATTTCACTGTAAGGTGTACACCTGTTGTATTCGTCGCATGTGACAAATACAATTTGATTTGATTGGATTTTAATGGACACCAGCAAGAGTAGATGTTGTCATAGTAACAACTAATGGGGGTCCAAATAAACATCAAACCATTTACTTGGTTTTAAACAACGTTGTGCATAACTAACCATGTTCTAAACGCATTAGGGGCGGCAGGGTAGCCTAGTGGTTAGAGTGTGAGACTAGTAACCAAAAGGTTGCAAGTTCAAATCCCCGAGCTGACAAGGTACAAATCTGTCGTTCTGCCCCAGAACAGGCAGTTAACCCACTAGGCCGTCCTTGAAAATAAGAATTTGTTCTTATGGTAAAATAAAATAAATAAAAATTAGGACCATTGATCTCCACTAAGACAAGTCTAGTCATGATGTGGGGGATAAGTAGTGTCCATCTCTAGGTGTTATGACATGCTGATCTATCATCAGCGTCTCCACTTGAAGCAGCACCTGGGCTGCATGTTTCCTTTGGTATGGGCTGCCTGCCTTGCTTTACCTTTTTTGCTATGACTGGAAAATATGTAAGCTATTGCTTTTCCTAACATCTGACTATTATGATAAATATTAGTTATTCTTACCATAGATAAGGATTTCCCTCTGTGTCTTGGCTTGGACTGTTTTCCATTGAGGGATGAGTCTGTCACTGGTTACTTGGTCCACATGTGAGTGTGCGTGCTGTGTTATGCTGCTTGCTCTGAAGTTTCTGAACGAATGGGAAGAACTTAAAGGGGACCCAGTGAGAAAGTGGGTGGGACATTATTTCAGAAGGAATGCTGAACCACTCAACTGCAAGGAAAGGCAGTCATAGGTGTTTTTCAGGGGTGGGATAACATTATAGAATGTGGACATGCTGTAACACCTTGAAGTTTAGGAGCACTAATAAGGACTGCATTACACATTCACAAGCAGTACATAAGAATTTACGAAATGTTTACTTTAGAGCCTGCAAATTTCTGTTAAAGCTGCAATATGTAACTTTTGGTGTGACCCGACCAAATTTACATTGAAATGTTAGTTATAGATCAGTCATTCTTATTGAAAGCAAGTCTAACAAGCGGTCTGTTTTATGTGTGCAATTTCTATGCTTCCCGTTCTTACGCTTCGTTTTTGTGTCTTTTACTTTTGGTTTTGTAAAATACAATATTTTCGTTTATGGAAAATATATTTCACAGCGGTTTGAATGGTACAATGATTCTCTACACTATACTTGCTTGTTTTGTCAGTAAAACTGAAAATAGGCTAACTATTCGAATTTTAGCAACCAGGAAATGGCGGAGCGATTTCTGCATAGTGCATCTTTAAAGTTATGTCACAGTATATCACTATACTGCAGTTGTTGACACTGTAGTTAGTCCATTTCATACATTTTTATGTTGTTTGTAATCTACTGCTGTGTGTTATATGGCTTATAAATGAAGTCCTTATGTAGCTGCCCTTCAACTAAAGTAATACAGAACATATTGAAGTATACTAGACATAAAAAGTAAACGAATTGTTACGTGGGCAAATTGTTATGAATTAAATTTTCTGAACGTCTTTACAAAAAACGTTTAGAAAACATGCGCAGATAACGCGCAGAGTTGACACGGATGGAGACAGCTGTTGCAACTTGCCATGCGCAGGCAGACTTGTGTGAAATTAGCCACAATAAGGATTAGCCACAAAACCGACATTTGCAGTTTTCCTTCAAAATAAAGGTCCCCAACTGAAAATGATTAAAACGAATACAAATAGTGGAATCATGCCATATTTTGACTAGATAATGCTAAACAAATTCGGAATGTTGTTTTATAAATTCAACAAATGACAAAACTGTGTTAATTTTATCTGTTGATAAAAATCTGTTGAAATCACACTGTGGATGAATTAGACTTTATAATTGCATTGGGAGCATACTTACAGTGCCTTCAGAAAGTACTCACACCCCTTGACTTTTCACATATTTTGTTGTGTTACAGCTGGAATTGTTAAATGAATTACACTGAGATTTGTGTCACTGGCATACACATAATTCCCCATAATGTCAAAATGGAATTATGTTTTTATAAATCTTTACGAATTAATGAAAAATGAAAAGCTGAATGTCTTGTGTCAATAAGTATTATTCCCCTTTGTTATGGCATGCCTAAACACATTCAAGAGTAAAAATCTGCTTAACAAGTCACATAATAAGTTGCAGGGCCTCACTCTGTGTGCAATATTAGTGTTTAACATGATTTTGGAGCGACTACCTCATCTCTGTACCCCACACATACAAGGTCCCTCAGTCGAGCAGTATTGATGCAAACATCATTCAACAGTAGCTAAGATGGGGTGAGGTCTGTCCATAATAAAGTGTTGATCTGCCTTCTTAACAACACTATCAACAAGGCAGGTCCTACAGGCCCTAGTTTTGTCGCACCTCGACTACTGTCCAGTCTTTTGTTCAGGTGCCATAAAAAGGGGCATGCTGCCCAGAACAGGGCAGCACAGCTGGCCCTTAAATGTACACAGAGAGCTAACATTAATAATATGCATGTCAAACTCTCCTGGCTCAAAGTAAAGGTTGACTTCATCACTACTTTTTTTTGTAAGAAGTATTGACATGTTGAATGCAGCCGTGCTCTGTTTAAACTACTAGCACACAGCTCAGACACCCATGCATACCACCAGGGGTCTCTTCACAGTCCCCAGGTACAGAACAGACTATGGGAGGCACAAAGTACTACATAGAGCCATGACTACTTGGAACTCTATTCTACATCAAGTAACTAATTCAAGCAGTAAAATCTGATTTAAAAAACAGATGAAAGTACACCTTATGAAACAGCAGGGACTGTGAAAAGGCACATAGACATAGACACATGCATGCACACACACATGATACCATACGCACTATACACACACTCACACATGGATTTTTTGTTGAAGGTATGTGGTAGTAAAGTAGTGGCCTGAGGGCACTAACTGTTGTGAAATCTGTTGTGAACTGTATTGTAATGTTTTTTAAATTGTATATGGGGCAGCAGGGTAGCCTAGAGGTTGGAGCGTTGGACTAGTAACCGAAAGGTTTCAAGATCGAATCCCTGAGCTGACAAGGTAAAAAATCTGTCTTTCTGCCCCTGAAGAAGGCAGTTAACCCACTCTTCCTAGGCCATCATTGAAAATAAGTATTTGTTCTTAACTGACTTGCCTGGTTAAATAAATAAAAATAAAAAAAAATATATATATATAGTTGAAGTCAGAAGTTTATATACACTTAGGTTGGAGTCATTAAAACTCGTTTTTCAACCACTCCACCAATTTCTTGTTAACAAACTATAGTTTTGGCAAGTCGGTTAGGACATCTACTTTGTGCATGACACAAGTAATTTTTCCAACAATTATTTACAGACAGATTATTTCACTTATAATTCACTGTATCACAATTCCAGTTTGTCAGAAGTTTACATACACTAACTTGACTGTGCCTTTAAACAGCTTGGAAAATGTCAGAAAATGATGTTATGTCTTTAAAAGCTTCTGATAGGCTAATTGACATCATTTGAGTCAATTTGACGTGTACCTGTGGATGTATTTCAAGGCATACCTTCAAACTCAGTGCCTCTTTGCTTGACATCATGGGAAAATCAAAAGATATCAGCCAAGACCTCAGAAAAAAATTTGTAGACCTCCACAAGTCTGGTTCATCCTTGGGAGTAATTTCCAAACGCCTGAAGTTACCACGTTCTTCTGTACAAACAATAGCACGCAAGTATAAACACCATGGGACCACGCAGCCGTCATACCGCTAAGGAAGGAGACGCATTCTGTCTCCTAGAGACAAACGTACTTCGGTGCGAAAAGTGCAAATCAATCCCAGAACAACAGCAGGACCTTGTGAAGATGCTGGAGGAAACAGGTACAAAAGTATCTATATCCACAGTAAAACGAGTCCTATATTGACATAACCTGAAAGGCCGCTCAGCAAGGAAGAAGCCACTGCTCCAAGAAGCCACTGCTCCAAAACCACCATAAAAAAGCCAGACTACGGTTTGCAACTGCACATGGGGACAAAGATCGTACTTTTTGGAGATGTTTGGAGGAAAAAGGGGGAGGCTTGCAAGCCAAAGAACACCATCCCAACCATGAAGCATGGTGGGGTGGCAGCATCATGTTGTGGGGGTGCTTTGCTGCAGGAGGGACTGGTGCACTTCACAAAATACCTCAATCCTATAGAAAATGTGTGGGCAGAACTGAAAAAGCGTGTGCGAGCAAGGAGGCCTACAAACCTGACTCAGTTACACCAGCTCTGTCAGGAGGAATGGGCCAAAATTCACCCAACTTATTGTGGGAAGCTTGTGGAAAGCTACCCGAAACGTTTGACCAAAGTTTAGCAATTTAATGGCATTGCTACCGAATACTAATTGAGTGTATGTACACTTCTGACCCACTAGGAATGTGATGAAAGAAATAAAAGCTGAAATAAATAATTCTCTCTACTATTATTCTGACATTTCACATTTTTAAAATAAAGTGGTGATCCTAACTGACCTAAGACAGGGAATTTTTACTAGGATTAAATGTCAGGAATTGTGAAAAACTGAGTTTAAATGTATTTGGCTCAGGTGAATGTACATTTCCGACTTCAACTGTATATAACTGCCTTAATTTTGCTAGACCCCAGGATGAGTAGCTGCTGCTTTGGCATAATAAATACAAATACAACTCAGTTGCCAGAGAGGAAAGAAACCGGTCAGGGACTTCACCATGAGGTCAATGGTGATTTTAAAACAGTTACAGTGTTTAATGGCTGTGCTACAAGAAAATTGAGGATGGATCAACAACATTGTAGTTACTCAACAATACTAACCTAAATGACAAAGTGAAAATAAGGAAGCCTGTACAGAATAAAAATATTCCAAAACATGCATCTTGTTTACAATAAGGCACTAAAGTAAAACTGCAAAAAAGGTGGCAAATATACTGTATGTAATTTATGTCCTGAATACAAAGCATTATGTTTGGGGCAAATCCAACACAACACATTACTGAATACCACTCTTCATATTTTCAAGCATGGTGGTGGCTGCTTCCTGTTATGGGTATGCTCGTCATCGGCAAGGAATAGAGAGTTTTGTAGGATAAAAAGAAACGGAATAGAGCTAAACACAGGCAAAGTCCTGATGGAAAACCTAGTTCAGTCTGCTTTCCAGCAGACAATGGGAAACAAATTCACCTTTCAGACAGGACAATAACCTAAAACACAAGGCCAAATATGCACTGGAGGTGCTTACCAAGAGGACATTGAATGTTTCTGAGTGGCCCAGTTACAGTTGACTTAAATCGGCTTGAAAATCTAAGGCAAGACTTGAAAATAGCTGTCTAGCAATGATCAACAACCAACTTGACAGAGCTTGAATCATTTTTTAAAGAATAATGTGCAAATATTATACAATCCAGGTGTGCAAAGCTCTTGCTGTAATCGCTACCAAAGGTACCAAAGGGATGTGAATACTTATGTAAATTAGCAATTTTATTTTCTATAAACTAGCTAACATTTCTAAAAACATGTTTTCACTATCCTCATGTAACACAAAAATTTGGAATAAGTTGAGGGTTATGAATACTTCATGAAGGCGCTGTACAGCCTAACCTATGGATTGTGCACCCATGAAACGCTAATATTTGTATAAACTCTACACAGTTGTGTTCTGCAAGTGTCAGTGAGTAGGCTGATACCCCATTTCATGAGTGCACAATTAATAGGTTAGGCTGTACAGTGCATATAAGTATGCCTCCAATGCAATTCTAAAGTATAATACATCCACAGTGAAATTTCAACAGATTTTTACTTTTTTTGTGTCAAATTAACTAATTATTGTATTTTATTGAATTTATATAACAACATTCCGACTTTGTTAAGTATTATCTAGTCCAAATATGGCATGATTCAGCTATTTCAATGGGGACTTTTATTTTGAAAGCAAACCGGAAATGTCAATATTGTTGCTAATCTTTACTCTGGCTAGCTTCACATAGGTCCCAGGCAGCACTGTGTGCAGTAGCTTTGTTAACATTTTCTGACCGCCGTGCCTTGACGTTACTGGAGATTAATACAAAAAAAATGCACTGCAGTTTGAATAGTCACTGAGATTCCTTGATGTTCACCCAAACCCTTTCTCTTCGTTTAACCCGGACAACATTATTTCAGGTGTTACATTTGAGCAACTTTATCCAAAAGCATCTGTCGCTCTACTTCTGTCGGAAATTGTCCTCATCATCACACCAGCTTGAGGGACCTTTGGCAGCAAGACGAAATTACTCTGGAAACCATAACATGCCCAAAAAAGACAAAACGGTAGGGCTGTGCTATAACAATGTCCGTGTAGTACAACCTCCGCACAGTACAGAACCCTGCCCAGAATTTAGTCGCTATTACTAGCCGGCTACCACCTGCGGTACTCGAGACTGCTACGCTATGTACATAGTCATTGAACACTGGACACTTTAATAATGTCTACATACTGTTTTACCCACTTTTACCCTATGGCGGTTGTGACGCAATTACGGAGACTGGGGCATGCAGAGGCCAAATCAAACTGTTCTGTTCTGAAATGTTGTAACAATGCGGAGGGCTCTGTATAGCTCCGAATTGACATGCTTGGTTGACAGTAGGTGGGGTGGTACGTGCTGTATAAACACAAACTAACTTCCTTAACAACTTCCTTCACAATAGCTCTGCTCCACTAAGCAATGAAAGCCTTGAAGTCTGCGGAGGCTGCATTGCAATAAATGCTGTACTGCCACGTCAGTTACAGATTGACCATGGAGAGCCTTTAAGGCTCATCCTATATAACTACTGCTGTAGGCTACACACCTTTTCTATTCATATACTGGCCATATACTGGCCAGCAACATACCACCCTGAAAGGCCGCTCAGCAAGGAAGAAGCCACTGCTCCAAACCACCATAAAAAAGCCAGACTACGGTTTGCAACTGCACATGGGGACAAAGATCGTACTTTTTGGAGATGTTTGGAGGAAAAAGGGGGAGGCTTGCAAGCCAAAGAACACCATCCCAACCATGAAGCACGGGGGTGGCAGCATCATGTTGTGGGGGTGCTTTGCTGCAGGAGGGACTGGTGCACTTCACAAAATAGATGGCATCATGAGGCAGGAAAATTATGTGGATATATTGAAGCAACATCTGAAGACATCAGTCAGGAAGTTAAAGCTTGGTTGCAAATGGGTCTTCCAAATGGACAATAACCCCAAGCATACTTCCAAAGTTGTGACAAAATGGCTTAAGGACAACAAAGTCAAGGTATTGGAGTGGCCATCACAAAGCCCTGACCTCAATCCCATAGAAGATTTGTGGGCAGAACTGAAAAAGCGTGTGCGAGCAAGGAGGCCTACAAACCCGACTCAGTTACACCAGCTCTGTCAGGAGGAATGGGCCAAAATTTACCCAACTTATTGTGGGAAGCTTGTCAAAGGCTACCCGAAATGTTTGACCCAAGTTAAACATTTTAAAGGAAATGCTACCAAGTACTAATTGAGTGTATGTAAACTTCTGACCCATTGGGAATGTGATGAAAGAAGGTGCACCATTCAAGTGCTCAACGTCGTTTCCAACCACTCTGCTAAAAACCGGCGCTCCGAATTCACTCCATTCATTAATATTAAAATGTAACCAACACCCATCTATTTTTGTGACTACGTGGACCTACCATTTGGTTTTCAAGTATTGAAACCAAACCATATGATTTTAATGAAAAGTATTTCAATAAACAAAATGTTAGTGTTGCGTAACTGGTGGCACAGAAGTCAGGCGCAGGAGAGCAACACTTAGTACAAAACGTAGTTGTTTAATATAACCTTATAACGGTACAAAACAACACGATAATAAAATACCAGTAGCGCACCAGTATACATAACGTGCAACACAAACTAACAATACAAACAATTCTGGACAAGGACATGTGGGAAACAGAGGGCTAAATACACAACATGTAATGAATGGAATTGAAACCAGGTGTGTGGGAAGACAAGACAAAACAAATGGAAAATGATTATTTTTTTTAATATGTAAGCCTAATGGTTTTTAGTCTAAATAACCCTGTCAAAACCAAAAACTCGAAAGAGGTAATATGCCAGGCATATCGGGCCAAAATTAATGATGGCCTATTGTACAGATAATAGAACGAAAATGAACAAAACTTTTAAGAGATCAGATTTGTTTTATTTATAAATACTTTGACACACTTAGCTAGCTACCCACTTTGTTCCTTTCTGTAAGCATGTGCACATAGTAACTACACCATCATGCTTTCAGGATACATGTATTTTCAGATTCCACAATGATTTTTTAGTTGTGAAGTGAGCACTACTTGGAGCGCTACTGGAGCGGGCGAGAAGTCCAACACTCCAGCCTTTGGGAAACTCGAAACTCGCTCCGCGCTCAAGTTAAATTGGGCACGCTCCGCTCCTCGCTCCAGCTCCATTCACATACTCTGCTTGGGGCATCTAAGCCCTGAATGATGCCTGACAGGCAGTCCTGTCTCCCAGACTGTGTGCCACCCCCAAGACTACAGCCAATCACATGCAAGCAACAACGCAGCTAACTTGGCTAGTATTATGAGTGAGCAAGCAAACTAGCTAGTTAGCTAGGTAGTCTTGTTAGCTAGCTATCTAGCTAGCTAGCTTGTTATCTATGCTGGTTGTTACCTTACATAACTGATGTGTATAATTGTAAGGGATACTTTTATGGATAATATTAACATTTACAGAGTGGGTGAGCTCCATTCCTGACAGGCTGATCAGATTCAATAGCAGCCTGAGAGGTTGATACAGTGCATTCGGAAAGTATTCAGACCCCATCCCTTTTCCACATTTTGTTACATTACAGCCTTATTTTTCCCTCATCAATCTACACACAATACCCCATAATAACAAAGCGAAAACAGGTATTTATAAATGTTTGCAAATGTATTAAAAATAAGAAACAGATACCTCATTTACATACATATTCAGACCCTTTGCTATGTTTGTACAACTTGGAGTCCACCTATGGTAAATTCAATTGATTGGACATCATTTGGAAAGGCACACACCTGTCTATATAAGGTCTGACAGTTGACAGTGCATGTCAGAGCAAAAACAAAGCCTTGAGGTCGAAGGAATTATCCATAGAGCTCTGAGACAGGATTGTGTTGAGGCACAGATCTGGGGAAGGGTACCAAAATATTTCTGCAGCATTGAAGGTCCCCAAGAACACAGTGGCCTCCATCATTCTTAAATGGAAGAGGTTTGGAACTACCAAGACTCTTCCTAGAGCTGAGCAATCGGGGGAGAAGGGCCTTGGTCAGGGAGGTGACCAAGAACCCGATGGTCACTCAGACAGAGTTCCAGAGTTCTTCTTTGGAGATGGGAGAACCTTCCAGAAGGACAACCATCTCTGCTGCACTCCACCAATCAGGCATTTATAGTAGAGTGGCCAGACAGAAGCCACTCCTCAGTAAAATGCACATGACAGCCCACTTGGAGTTTGCCAAAAGGCACCTAAAGGACTCAGAACATGAGGAACAAGATTCTCTGGTCTGATAAAACCAAGACTGAACTCTTTGGCCTGAATGCCAAGCGTCACATCTGGAGAAACCTGGAACCATCCCTACGGTGAAGCATGTGGTTGCAGAATCATGCAGTGCGGATGTTTTTCAGTGGCAGGGACTGGGAGACTAGTCAGGATCGAGGCAAAGATGAACGGAGGAAATTACAGAGAGATCCTTAATAAAAACCTGCTCCAGAGCGCTCAGGACCTCAGACTGGGGCGAAGGTTCACCTTCCAACAGGACAATGACCCTAAGCACTCAGCCAAAACAGAACAGGAGTGGGTTCTGGAAAAGTCTCTGAATGTCCTTGAGTGGCCCAGCCAGAGCCCGGACTTGAACCCGATCAAACATCTCTGGAGAGACATGAAAATAGCTGTGCAGCGACACTCCCCTTCCAACCTGACAGAGCGTGAGAGGATCTTCAGAGAAGAATGGGAGAAACTCCCCAAATATAGGTGTGCCAAGCTTGTAGCGTCATACCCAAGAAGACTTGAGGCTGTAGTCACTGCCCAAAGTGCTTCAACAAAGTATTGAGTAAAGGGTCTGAATACTTCGTAAATGTATACATTTGCAAAAATGTCTAAAAACCTGTTTTTGCTTTGTCATTATGGGGTATTGTGTGTAGATTGATGAGGGGAAAAAAATATTAAATCCATTTAAAAATGAGGCTGTAACGTAAAAATGTGGAAAAAGTCAATGGGTCTAAATACTTTCTGAATGCACTGTAAATCAGGATTCTACCTTGTTGGCTGTTTTATAGGTAAAGATCCTTGCAGACAGATTAGCAAACAGTGCATTATGTAAATGATCAAGAGTGGGTGCGTTAATTCCTGGCAGGCTGATTAGATTCAATAGCAGCCTCAGAGGCTGGTAAGTCAGAATGCTGCCTTGTAGGTTGTCTGCAAGGAGCCTTACAAATGAAACAGCCTACAAGGCAGCATCCTGATGGAATCTGATCAGCCTGCCAGGAATAGAGCTCAACCACTCTGGTTTATATGCATCAGCCTGTAAAGCGCTGACAGTTTTACCTATAAAACAGCCTAAAGCATCTAGACATGAGCTTCTTAAGATGAAATTTAATCTGATCAGCCTGTCAGGAATGAAGCTCACCCACTGTGAGTGTAAATATTATTCACAAAACATGCGTGTCACTTATAATTACACACATATCAGTTATGTAAGCTAACAACCGTCATAGATAACAAGCTAGCTTGCTAGCTAGCTAACTTCACAAGACTAGCCAAGTTATCTGCGTTGTTCCTTGCATGCGATTGGCTGTAGTCTTGGGGGCAGCAAGCAGACTGGGAGACAGGTTTGTCTGTCAGGCATCGTTCAGGGCTTAAATACCCTGCGTTGTAATCAACCTGTGGCTGCTTGATGAAGTGGTTATCATGCATCTGAAGAAATTAATAGATGATTTGTGGTACTTTTCTTATTTTGTGATCTCAACAAAACAACTTTTATTATGTAGTGATCATGAGATAAATAAGTTGTGATCTTGACGTAATGATAACTATTTTAAATGTAATTAATATGTCCTCTCTGGAGAGGTTTGGTTAAGCTAATTGACTCAAATGAACTTTCATGCAGACCAATGGCTACTTACTACTGTACTGTAAAAATGTTGTGCCTCTCTTCCTCAGAATAAAACTGAAGGCCTACAGAAGCCGTCGGAGCAACCTTCGCCTTCTGGGCCAGTAGCTCGAAACAAGAACGGAGTGGTGACAATTTCAGTGCACGCGAAGCCTGGATCTAAACAGAACGCAATTACAGGTGCACTCTTTTAGTACACCGACAAACTGATGGCAATAGAAACTCAACTATAAGACTAATTGAGGGCTAGCCCCATATTTGTGAGCTCACATTTGTGTATTTTTTGTGTGTAATACATTTAACTAGGCTATGTAATTTTTTTTAAACAAAAATTATCTTTCCCAGATGTGTCTATAGAGGCAGTAGGTGTCGCTATTGCCGCACCGCCAACAGATGGGGAGGCCAATGCGGAGCTTGTGCGGTATCTCTCCAAGGTGCTGGAGTTGAAGAGAAGCGAAGTCGTTTTGGACAAGGTTTGTTTATATAGCCTACTGTGTTGCCCATAACAGAACCGTTTTTAATTTAAACTAAAATGCTGCATCATGTCCTTATGTCTCTCTGCAGGGCTCCAGATCCAGAGAGAAGATTATCAACGTGACTGGGTCACTAACCCCGGAGCAGGTGTTGGACAGGTTAAAGCAAGAGGCTTCTGGATGACATCATGGAGGACATTGTATTCCTGGTCCTATGCACCTTTACAGTATTGGTTGATTTTCAGACATCTATGAAAAACAACTCAAATAAAATAAGATAGTAGCTATGTGTTTGCATCAGCTGATACATACACCAATAAATACACAATATGTGACATGCTCAATATGGAAGCATTCTACAATTATTTGAAATGTATAGGGGTCTGAAATGATTCCCAAAATGTTGAAAGAACCCTTGTTTACGGAGGCCATCCTCTCTCTTTCCTCCGAAATAATTTGCTGTCTTATCATCTTTTGCACTATGATAGTTAAAAAAAAATAAAAAATATGAATCATGAGTCTTGCCTCAGGTGTGGTTACATATTTGATTGCTATTGATGTATCATGTTCATACTGAAGAAGTTATCTTAAGTTCCCACCTTTTCATCCCATCTACCTTCAGCACGCGAGATAGCTCACAGTATGTAGAAATGGCGCTGGAATGTATAGCGTCCGTTTTACGGGCTCCTGTCCAATTCTGCTATTAGGTGTTTTTTGCCGCTGATCTTAACTTTCTTTGTACATAATGTCTCTGCCACCGCTTCCTATGACCTAAAATAGCTTCTGGACATCAGAACAGCGATCACTAACATTGATTTGGATGAAGATTTCTACTTCAATCAGTCGGCAGCGCAGGACATACTACCCACCCCGGACCAGGCCCTAATCCTGACACTCGGAAGAGAACGAGATATAGAGGCCGATGTGCAGGTACCCTGATGAAACTATGGCGACGAGTTAATAATCCACCTCTACCCTCTGTTCTATTGGTGAATGTACAATCACTGGAGAACAAACTGGATGAGCTCCGTTCGAGACTATCCTATCAACAGGACCTGAAGAACTGTAATATCCTATGTTTCTTGTAAACTTGGCTGAACAAGGACGTGGATAATATTCCAGCTTGTTTTTCTTTATGCATCGGCAGACAGAACGGCAGCGTCAGGTAAGCTCAAGGGGGGTGGTGGTGTGTGTCGCTTTGTTAACAACAGCTGGTGGGCGATCTCAAATATTAAGGAAGCCTCAAGGTTCTGCTTGCCTGAGTTAAAATACCTCATGATAAGCTGTAGATCATAGTATTTACCAAGAGATTTCATCTATGTTTTTCATGGCTGTCTATTTACCACCACAAACCGATGCTGGCACTAAGACCGCACTCAATGAGCTGTATAGGGCCATAAGCAAACAGGAAAATGCTCATCCAGAGGCAGCTTAAGACCACTAAATAGCCATAAGACCGCTAAATAGTTAGTTAAATAGTTAACCAAATAGCTATCCGGACCATCTGCATTGACCCTTTTTGCACTAACTTTTTTGACTCATCACATACTCTGCTGCTACTGTTTACTATCTGTCACTTTGTCTACCTCAATTACCTCTTACCCCTGCACATCGACTCTGTACTGGTACCCCTTGTATATAACCAACTTATCGTTTCTCATATGTATCTATTATTACTTTATTTTTACTTTGTTTTACTTTTCTGTTATTTCTCTATTTTCTTTCTCTGCGTTGTTGGGAAAGGCCCGTAAGTAAACATTTCACTGTTAGTTCACACTGTTCACAAAGCATGTGGCGAATAAAATTTTATAACATTTGATTTGATTAGTTCTATCTTTTAGCAAATAGCTTAGATCCTTTTGCCAGTAAATTGTTTTCCCTGCATTCTATTTGTTGCCCCTAAAACTTACATGAATATACCAAATATTAGGAACACCTTCCTAATATTGAGTTGCGCCAATTTGGCTGGATGTCCTTTGGGTAGTGGTGGACCATTCTTGATACACACAGGAAACCCAGCAGTGTTGCAGTTCTTGACCAAACCGGTGCACCTATTACCATACCCTGTTCAAAGGCACTTAAATATTTTGTCTTACACATTCACCCTCTGAATGGCACACATACAAAATCCTTGTCTCAATTGTCTCAAGGCTTACAAATCCTTCTCTAACCTGTCTCCTCCCCTTTATCTACACTGATTGAAGTGTAGCAAGTGACATCAATAAGGGATCATAGCTTTTACCTGGATTCACCTGTTCAGTCTATGTCATGGAAAGATCAGGTGTTCTTAATGCTTTGTATACTCAGTGTATGTTTTGTTTATTTTCTTTGACCTCATGTAGGTACCAGTATTTATTTCTGTATCTTTTTTTTCCTAATTATTTTACCATGTTTTCTCCCCAATTTCATGGTATCTAATTGGTAGTTACAGTCTTGTCTCATCGCTGCAACTCCCGTACAGACTCGGGAGAGGTGAAGGTTGAGAGCCGTGTGTCCTCTGAAACACAACCCAGCCAAGCCGCACTGCGTCTTGACACAATGCCCACTTAACCCGGAAGCCACCCGCACCAATGCGTCGGAGGAAACATCATGCACCTGGCGACCTGTGTCAGCGTGCACTGCGCCCGGCCCGCCACAGGAGTCGCTAGAACAAGATGGGACAAGGACATCCCTGCCGGCCAAACCCTCACCTCACCTAACCCGGACGGCGCTGGGCCAATTGTGTGCCACCCCATGGGTCTCCCGGTCACAGCCAGCTGCGACAGAGATCATACATTGTTGAACAGTCCAATATCTATATTACTGCAGTTCTACCTGCTACCAGTGGTGCTTGTGTTATTGAATACCTCAAAATAAAGTATAAAATAGGTTACTTTAACTGTGTAATAACCATTTTACCATGTCATATCATATTCTTAGTGATTACCTGGTATATGCTATACAATAAAGTTCCACCAAAGTTTCAGTAGAGTGCAGAAGGGGAATGAAGACCAGATCCCAAGGGTATTGTGGTTTGTGTCTGCTATCATTTCTGATATTGTCTGACAACCCCCCCTTCTCAATCTCTACTGATTGGCCTGGTGCACCCCTTTCAAATCCTCATCACTTAACCTGCCAGTGGACACCAGGGTACGCTATTCATCACAGCCTATGAAAAAAAGGGATGTAGCATGAAATGGGGACTTATCTGTGAGCTTGAAGACTGTCATAGACGCATCTGGAAAAATGAAAACCACAAAGAGACCAGAGGAAAGAGTCACCCCTACTGGCCTTCTAACACCACTTCTATCTGATCTCTCATCCATGGATTGACCAAGTCCAAATCTGTTAAGCTTCAGAGGTAAGTCAGCAGTGAGATAGAAGGTGGTATGGCTACTAGTCTGTTCTCGTCTATCTTCTCAAGTAGTAGTAGACACATTTTTCTGTGTGATTTTCTCTAGATGGTTGACTGAAGTGTGCAGATGTCACCCTAGCTTCCTATTATGCTATGTTTGCTGAGTGTAATATGTTTACCTAGCCTTATTTTCAGGGGTCATTGAATTATAGAGGGTTTACAATAGGTCTTCTTTCTTAATCATTTCAGGGACTAAATCATTTTGTGGCCTGACCGATGCCACAACTCCTGAACTATCTTGTCTTCATGGCAGATATCACATTTTCATTGCAAATGCCTCGAATCTCAGAATGTTGATACCGTAAAGGCTGAATCAATCAGAGCATTTTAAAGTCAATGAAAGGCTGTCCTTTTTGGTCAATGAGCTGGAGTGAGCTGGCGGGAGCCCATGTGGAGAGCTGACTTGACTTCTGCTAGTGAAAGCACCTGCAATAATTATACCTCTATCTGTGTGGCGTGTGCTCCTGCCAAGCAGATATGAATGAACTCCTTGTGTGCCGCTTAAAGTGCGCTTCCAATTTGGCTCAGCTTAATAGCTTTTTCCAGGTTGGAAATTGAAAACCAAACTAACCCAGGATGATGTGTATTTGTATGGATATTTTGTGATTGGCCTAGCACACTTTTCTCACTGCAAAGAGGACACACTCTTGACCTCAATTTTGGTAAAAGTATGAGATGACAATCATATCCACCTTTTTTGAATTTCAATGCAAAACATAATTTGCGTCAACATAATAATATGAACATATGTTGCAAACCTTATTCACTTCAACATACTGTATTATGTTAAACATGACTGAACATAATCCAACACCCATAAGCCAACACTTTTGTGACAAGGACTATGGATTTACAGGACTAAGAAGAAAAGATCATGTAAAGAACAGTATTTATTCAATGACCGATTTGGGGGGCTTTAGCAAAAGCGGTGTCACTCTGCACAATTAACATAACAGGAGTTTGCTCCTATTATGTACCTGCCGAGTCTGACGCACACAAACACTGTTTGTTTACAAGGCCCGGTTAATTTGACAGATTTTGAGATACAATACATGGCAGCAGTGACTTTTTGACACCCAAAATGATTAATAGATTAGCCTCTTTTATACATGATAATATATTATGAAATATTATTCACATTAGTCATGTCATAAACTAAACAAACTTTAATTTGATGAAGAAAAAGATGTAGGTGTACAACTGTATATAGGCTATTCTACTAGAAAAAGGCACATGGTTTATCTAAACTGAAAACATGACGCCTTATCTTTGCACTGTTCCTCTGTGTATAGAAGTGTGTCACAAACAAATATCTATTAGCAAGCTAATCTCAGAGCTTCAGGCAGAGGGGATCATCATCTCTTCATAAAGAGATGCATTCACAAAGAAGCCAGTGAGAACATGTTTTAAACTCTAAGGGGTGGTTTCCCACACACAGATTAAGCCTAGACTTGGACTAAGAAACACTTTCAATGGAGAACATCAATAAATACACAACTGACTGTTCATGGAAGGCTATTCACTGAAGAAGCTCTGAGAATACACTATATATACAAAATGGACACCCCTTCAAATGAGTGATTTGGCTATTTCAGCCACACCCGTTGCTGATAGGTGTATAAAATAGAACACACCGCCATGCAATCTCCATAGACAAACATTGGCAGTAGTATGGCATTACTGAAGAGCTCAGTGACTTTCAACGTGGCACCGTCATAGGATGCCACATTTCCAAAAGTCAGTTTGTCAAATTTCTGCCCTGCAAATTTCTGTCCCGGTCAACTGTTAGTGCTGTTATTGTGAAGTGGAAACGTCTAAGAGCAACAATGGCTCAGCCGCGAAATGGTAGGCCACACAAGTTCACAGAACGGGACCGGCGAGTGCTGAAGAGCGTGGCGCATGAAAATCATCTGTCCTCAGTTGCAACACTACTGAGTTCCAAACTGCCTCTGAAAGCAATGTCAGCACAAGAACTGTTTGTCGGGAGCTTCATGAAATGGGTTTCCATGGCTGAGCAGCCACACACAAGCCTAAGATTACCATGCGCAATGCCTGGCGTCAGCTGGAGTGGTGTAAAGCTCACCGCCATTGGACTCTGAAGCAGTGGAAACACGTTCTCTGGAGTGAGGAATCACACTTCATCTGGCAGTCTGACAGACCAATCTGGGTTTGGTGGATACCAGGAGAACGCTACCTGCCCCAATGTATAGTGCCAACTGTAAAGTTTAGTGGAGGAGGAATAATGGTATTGGGCTGTTTTTCATTGTTCAGGCTAGGCCCCTTTAGTTCCAGTGAAGGGAAATCTTAACGCTACAGCATACAATAACATACTAGACGATTCTGTGCTTCCAACCTTGTGGCAACAGTTTGGGGAAGCCCTTTTTCTGTTTCAGCATGACAATGCCCCCGTGCACAAAGAGAGGTCCATAAAGAAATGCTTTGTCGAGATCGGTGTGGAAAAACTTGACTGGCCTGCACAGAACCCTGACCTCAACCCCATCAAACACCTTTGGGATGAATTGGAACGCCGACTGCGAGCCAGGCCTAATCTCCCAACATCTGTGCCTGACCTCACTAATGCTCTTTTGGCTGAATGGAAGCAAGTCCCCACAGCAATGTTCCAACATTTAGTGGAAACCCTTCCTAGAAGAGTGGAGGTTGTTATAGCAGCAAACGCGGGACTCCATATTAATGCCTATGATTTTGGAATGAGATGTTAGAGGAGTAGGTGTCCACATACTTTTGGTCATGTAGTGTATAACCAACTTCCCAGACCAGTTTTGTTATTCCAATAAAAATTATCAATCAGATAATATATTCCAATATTAAACTGCCCATGGCTGTATTCTATGCACTAGCAAAGACCACTAGAGCAAATATGATTCTGTAGGGCACTTGCTGGACAGCATAATGGGCTTCCTACGTAGGTTAATTTATCTTACGTATACAAGGAGATCAACGCTCAAGGCAGAACAATTCAATATCAAAGTGAATACAATCAAAGAGCAAACAAAAGGATGGAAAACTGCAGGGATTGGTCATTTGAATTGAATATCCCAAAGAGGAAACATAATTTAGGGCGCTTGGTTTGTGAAGTACTTTCCCAGATCAGGACCATGGTGAGCTTCATGCTGTTGACGAGAACTGTAGTTTGTGCTTTGCCGATGTCTATACTGTGTGCTGCTGAAACGAAATACTCTGAAATTTAAGTGGATTTTGAAACAAGAAACAATCACGACTTCTAAACACAAAAACCGAATCTACCGAACAAAAACGTATTGTAAGTCTAGCTATATTGTTGCTCTAAACGATGCTGTCGCCAGGCAGCTTTTGGCATTTACATTCTTCAGGACTACCTCGATAAATAGTGGGCTAAATTATTCTACATACAAAATGAAAAGCACACTGTTCTTTCCTCAAAATGTGAAATATATCGTTTAAAGGACTATTACGTAAACTACACTGTTTCGACAGCTTGGAGCTAGCTTTACATGAAGTTCTAGAAAAACTGCAGGACAAAATAATTAATTCAAGGGGAAATACATTTGGCCAAGGTACCACGGTAGGATTCAGTCTTTCTTTTCAGTTTAAATGCAATGTACTATTTTTGGTAAATGACGAACAATTACGAAATACAGAATAACAAGATTAATACTTTATTATGGGAAAGTGTTCGGTAAGTAGTCTTGACTAGGCTATTGTATGGTCTACTCAAATATGTCGTTGGATTATTTCATAAATGCGAACTGCTTTACATGATAATATTGGAACCTATATTATCTTCATTGTTTTAATGTGGCGTTGTCTGCTGATGGTCAGTTTATATTTTTTTAGATTGTATATGGGGCAGCAGGGTAGCCTAGTGGTTAGAGCTTTGGGCCAGTAACCGGAAGGTTGCATGATCGAATCCCCGAGCTGACAAGGTAAAAATCGGTCGTTCTGCCCCTGAACAAGGCTGTTCCTAGGCCGTCATTGTAAATAAGAATTTGTTCTTAACTGGCTTGCCTAGTTAAATAAAATAGCTGTAACAATGTGACGTTACCTTTTTCAGAGCGACATGGGGGAGCATTGCGAGGTGAGTAAAGGCGCCCGAATCAGAAACGTGTGACTGACTATCTTGCCGGGAGCTTTCTGCAATTTCTTTCTGTTAAAGTGCTTGTGAATGTAGATTGCTGTTATTTAACGGATAGAAAAATGTAACACGCCATTATTTGAATGTAGATTACTGTTATTTAATGCACAGAAAAATGTAAATCCATTCTTATTTTTTCAAATATAGTTGGTCTATATTCAATGTTATGGTGGGACGGGACCACCAATGAGATAACGGTACGTCTAAGAGCGTCGCTGAGTTTGAAGAAACATTTTAGTTTCACCTAAACGTAACCGAGCTCTACATATTGTGCATTAAAATGTCATGACTTCTTTCGTTGTCAGTCTTCTTGGTCTCTGAATTCTGTTTCTAGTGCTCCGTTTCTCGTTAAATGTATTTATAAATGCATCATGAAGCCTATGTTATAAAGGCAAAGTAATATAGAAATAGGAAATGTATTTACATTATGCTGTTCTTGTGATAAGATCTTTTGGAGCATTTCAACAACCATACCTCAAACCACTGGGCCTTTAATTTCTTGGCATGGTTTTCTGTCATGATATATAAAAAAGTACATGTTCGAAATAAGGCTGATTAAAGGAAAGTCTTCAGCTTGGGTGCAAGCTGAAGAACTAAGTGAAAATGAGTCAGGTTCACAAACTTCATTGATCCAAAACTGGACTTATAGTCATGTTTTTACATTAACAAAATTGCAAATAATGGAATTTAATCATGTCTTTCAATGTTCACATAAGTGGAAGTACAAAAATGTAAAGATGCCATTTGATCATAGAGGGAACTGAGTTTTAAACTTCATGGGTCAAAAGGAATGTTTGTTCTAATCCACTCAATCCAAAACCCTACAATGATTAACAGTACTGTGCACAGTACTAACTCAAGAGCTCTCAGATTTAAAATTATGTTAATCTCACACTGGACTCACTTCACAATGCTGCTGTAGTAGTGAGTGAGTAATACTAGACGTATGTATAGGAACCCAATCTTATTGCACAAAGCCTGCAATGACAGGTCGGTCAATTGAGTCAAGCACATGAACGAGGACTAAGCACTTATCCAATTCACATTTTCCCACCATAGCATGATTATTGCTTTCCCCTTTATGAAAATTGTTAAAATCCCAATTACCCTGCAATGTGCACTCATGCGTTTCTACTTGTTCTTAACCAGGAATGGGCAACTCCAGTCCTCTGGGGACAGAGTGGTGTGTCACTTTCTCCCCATACCTAGCTAACACAGCTGATTAAACTAATTGCATTCTAAACTGAAGATCATGATTAGTGGATTATTGGAGTCATGTGCGTTAACTGGGGCAAAATTGTGACACCAATCCAGCCCTTGAGGACTGGAGTTGCCCATCCATGTTCTAAACAGCAACACCACTAGGAATCATTGCTTTTTGTGTACTTTTTTATTTTATTATTAAGCGATATTACAAATGCCTAGACTCCTCTTGGTGTCTTGAAGTTCATTCCGACAGTTGGCTGGGTGACTTGCAGGTTCGACAAACTGCCAAAGTCCTGGAGAAAGGAGGAAGATAAAATCTAATTTCACCATCAAGTAACCACCAGAATCCAACACAGGTTAATGCTAACAATGTAAATCACAGAAGACTGGTCTTGTAACGGCGAGTAGTTTCACCCAGAAGTTAAGACTGGGGAGGACGTGGAAGACATTTTAAAGATATAGGGTTTGACAGATACTGGTATTCCAACAAACATGGGACAATCTCAAAGTCATGGTTCCTGTACTATCAATGACTATGGCAACAATCATGCCATTGTCACTTTTTATACAGGGTTAAATCCAAGGTGTCATCTTCACGTTGAACATATATTCATCATTAAGACACAAAATGTAGCTGCCTGTGAGGGACTTACCAGTAGCTTGAGCATCTCCTTGGTGTCTGGGTCGACCTCAATTATCTCCTGGTCGAGAGCAGACACCTGGAAACAGAAACAAAGATTTAGTTACTGTGCTAATGGCATGTCAGCGCTGTCCACCAAACAATGTATTAATAGTGTACATATTAAACAGGCAACACTGCCACATGACACCAATTCAACAGCACATACAGCAGTTACTGGCTGCCTGGGGCAAGGTTTGCTGTATTAACACATTTTTTAAAAGATATAGGGTTTGACAGGAACAGGGTATTCCAACAAACAAGGGAAAAGCTTTCAAGATCACTATTCCTAAACTATTAATGACTATGGCAAGTCATGCCATAGTCACTTTCGATACAGGGCATATCAAAGAGAATTTCAGATTGATTCAAAAGGTATCACATCCCAACTATAGACTGAAGATACCCAACTGCAGCAAAGCAAGGCGATTGTTGATGACTAAAAGCAGTTTATGAGAATGCATCTTATGGTGCCTAGGCAAAGTCGAAGCATGCATAGCTATCAGGGCTTGACATGAACACTTGTCCACTTGCCCGGGGCAAGAAAATAAAATAGTCAGACAAGAAGAATATAGATTTAAGTTGACCGAAAAATCAGAATATCAAACAGCTCTCCGATAAAAATTGGATCAGTGTCTTCTGGATGCAATTATTGAAGACCTTCATTGACAGGCACGAGCAGTCTTTCAATCATGCAGTCATTCACAAGATGCGTTTTTGAGATCAAAGCGAGCCTAGCCACGTGTGCACATTTGTTGATATTCATTGCAAGTTAGTGAGTTATTTGCTCAGTTTGTGTCAGCAATGAAAATCCTTGAATAGTAATTGTGTGTGCATCACCTCCGTGTGCCAGTGGGCTGTTGCCAGAGGAGAGCGAGACATTTACGCAGCAGGTAAAATAATGATGCAGCGCTCAAAATTGGTTAGGATTCTCCTCTATTCAATACTAGCCATGTAATTCTGACAAAGTAAAAAATATA
Source organism: Hucho hucho (assembly GCA_003317085.1). Lineage (NCBI taxonomy): Eukaryota > Metazoa > Chordata > Actinopteri > Salmoniformes > Salmonidae > Hucho > Hucho hucho. The sequence continues at coordinate 407,756 of QNTS01000266.1, read as the reverse complement.
TTCTTAGAATAGCCTAATTGACAAGTAACTCCAATGCTGTCAAGAACTGAATACAATATTTTAACCTTACAAATAGATTAACATCTTAGTTAGCTACCTCGCCCACCTTTTTTTTAACCTTTATTTTACTAGGCAAGTCAGTTAAGAACAAATTCTTATTTTCAATGACGGCCTAGGAACAGTGGGTTAACTGCCTGTTCAGGGGCAGAACGACAGATTTGTACCTTGTCAGCTCGGGGATTTGAACTTGCAACCTTTCGGTTACTAGTCCAACGCTCTAACCACTAGGCTACCCTGCCGCCCACCTTAGCCATTGATCCCTGGTTCATTGAATGAAGGAATTATTTTATAAAAGACATAAAACGTATTTGGTTATAATTGTAATGTTGCAGGGTGACCAACCCTCCTCCAGGAGATTCCAGGAGAGCTACTGGGTGTGCAGGCTTTTTTTAAATGGACATGCTCGAAAAACCAGCTGCTCAACAGGACCTTGATGAGCTGACACTGGTGTGTTTGAGCAGGGTTGGATAAAAAGCCTGCACACCCAATTGCTCTGCAGATGGAGGGTTGACAGACCACATGTGTTTTATACAGTAGCCTATCAGTGCAATATTTTACTTGCTCAAGGCCACAACGGCAGGAGATACTGTACAATATATTGGATCAGAGACCAGCAGCCTTCCATTGTCAATACCAGTGATAATGAATGAATGTTACACTGAACACAAATAAAAAAGCAACATGTAAAGTCTTGGTCCCATGTTTCATGAGCTGAAGTAAAATGTCCCAGAAATTTTCCATATGCACAAAAAGCTTATTTCTCTCAAATTTTGTGCCCAAATTTGGTTACATCCCAGTTTGAGAGCATTTCTCTTCTGCCAAGACAATCCATCCACCTGACAGGTGTGGCATATCAAGAAGCTGATAAAAAGCATGATCATTACACAGGTGCTGGGGACAATAAAAGGCCACTAAAATGTGCAGTTTTGTCACAGCACAATGCCACAGATGTCTCAAGTTGAGGGAGCGTGCAAATGGCATGCTGACTGCAGGAATGTCCACCAGAGCTGTTGCCAGAGAATTTAATGTTAATTTCTCTAGCATAAGCCACCTCCAATGTTGTTTTAGAGAATTTGGTAGTATGTCCAACCTGCCTCAGAACCGCAGACCACGTCTATGGCGTTGTGTGGGCGAGAGGTTTGCTGATGTTAACGTTGTGAACAGAGTGCCCCATGGTGGCGTTGAGGTTATGGGCAGGCATAAGCCACGGACAACGAACACAATTGCATTTTAATTGATTCCATGGCCTGCATACATACCAGACATGTCATCCATTGCGCATGTTTGGGATGCTCTGGACCGACGTGTACGACAGTATGTTCCAGTTCCCGCCAATATGCAGCAACTTCGCACAGCCATTAAAGAGGAGTGGGACAACATTCCACAGGCCACAACAGCCTGATTGACTCTACGCGAAGGAGATGTGTCACACTGCACGAGGCAAATAGTGGTCACACCAGATACTGACTGGTTCTGAATCTTTTTTTTTTTTTTTTTAAAGTAGTCTGTGACCAACTGTATTACCAGTCATATGAAATCCATAGATTAGGGCCCAATTGACTTACTTCCTTATATGAACTAAATCGTTGAAATTGTTGCATGTTTTGTTTATATTTTGGTTCAGTATATTGTGTAAAGTGGTTCTTTGAGTCATACAGCACCTTTTTTGGCCCATGGTGTTAGACCTTTTTTTGGGGCGGGGAGACAAGTGACCAGAGCTTTCAAAAATAATAATAACCCTACTTGGCAAATAAAATAAGAAGTTAATGTCGAGCCCTGGCTATAATAAAACTGATCACAAGTACAGACAAAGCAAATCAACTCCCTACAGGACAGCAAATCAACCTCCGTACAAACATGCACACATCAGCAAGGCATGACTATAGAGTCTGTTCATTTGAGAGGGACACTTCCTAGCTATACGTCACAAGCACCAAAACAGATTTGGCTAGTCCATTGTCATCAAGACTCCTCTAGCATGTTCCTACTAGGAGCGAGTAACTTAACATATGCCACTGAATACAATTAACCAAACAAACTTATAGTACAGTGAGTCCATGCATTTTTTATATCTGTACTGTATGTGAATTTAACCTACAACCTTGGCATTGTCTAACGCTCAGAGGTGTGGGTGCGGGGCCTACAATTAATACCTGCCAAATGCAGGTAGATTTTGGTATTGGTGGGCAAGAATGTCTAATTCACCAGCCACGTTGGTTGGTGGTCAAACTCAGGGATCTACAGTGTGAGCATTAAATAAAAATTGTCAAAAGACAAGTATGAGCACGTGAAAGTTGTGATTTATAGCAAAATAAATGCATTAGTAGCTATTTTCAAAGTATTTCAGCAGTTTTGCTTCTTATGCGCACATCTGAGCTATCTTTGTTGCATGTGCATGGTAACAATTGAATAAGATGAGGGGAAAAAAAACACTCTTGCTAGTATCACTGCTCTTTATTAAGCTTTACGTATCGGCCTCAAGGCCTTCGCCAGAGCTTGAAGGCCGATACGTAAAGCTTAATAAAGAGTAGTGATACAAGCAAGAGCAGTGTGCTGGTTTCTAATCTGGTAATGCACAAAGATCCTAACGTTATAGCTATCCCACCGCTGCCTGTCTGGGGGNGGGGGGGGGGGGGGGGGGGGGGGGGTGCGCACTGAGTGAAGTGCTGAAAGATTTGTTTTTTGACGCAATGGTCTAATATACTCGAAAGTCTAGTGAGACTGTCCTTGTGTTTATTGGCTTTTTACATTGTTTTGTTCACAAGCTAGGTTGCTGATCAATGTTTGAGTTTGCTTCTACATCTAGCAAAGAGACATTGTCGGCCTCTACTAGTGAGATTCTCACAGGCACACGACTGATGGCCCCATTACCATGGTAACCTTAAAGGGGCAGTTGAAAATGTGTCTGATATTTTGGTTAAAAGGGGGGTTGGTGTAATATTGGCACAAAAATATATTTTTGCTGGTAAAAACTGTGGTTGGTATATTTTTGTAAATCTAAAGTTTAAAGTTATTTTTAGGCCCTGTGTGTGTGTGGGGGGGGGGGTGTACACTTACCTCTGGGACGTAGTTGTCCCTCCTCTCCCTCTCCTCCTCCTGCAGCTTGATGGAGATGCCTCTGACGGGGCCCCTCTGGATGCGCTTCATCAGATGGGTCACATACCTGAGTGCACAATCAAGAATCCAGTTCATTCACATTCAATTTCACAATTGTCACAGCATTGGATCACACCATAGGTTCAAGCTTTAAAAAAATTGCAAGATCACTAAAAACTAGCCTAACATGAGAATGAGGTTTGACACAAGTTTAGATTGTTGCAGATGTGGAAAATGTTTGAAAGATACAGGGTTTGACAGGAACAGGTATGCCAACAAACACGGGAAAAGCTTTCAAAAATCACTGTTCCTGTACTATCAATGACTATGACAACAGTCATGCCATAGTCACTTTCGATACAGGGTTTTAAGTGGAAAACAAGCAATAATTAGCTAGGTCAGGGATATGATAGAATGAATGAGTCTGTCCCTCCAAGCCAGTGCAGCAGACTGGCTGTGATTCACCCATGCTATTACAAGTAGTGTTGAAATCCAACCTGATTGAACTGCAGCATATCCAATGTTAAATGAACAAATGTAATGAATGAGCTACTTCAGGGTTGACCAATGTGTTTTATGTTGACATAAGCTCAAATTCAATCCATAGGCAACACCAGCCACAACACACTGCATAGACTAGAATATTTTAGAATCCGAGAGTGAAATATGTACTCTCGTCTCCATCATGTAGGCTCAGCATTACCGAACAGTCCTACTACAAGTCCTATGAACAAACTTCATTTCAACTTTACCCGTTGTCTGCTGATTTTGTCCCCATGTCGGGGTTAATCAGACAAAATATCCACAGGGAATCGTCAACCCAACCTTCAGTACACTGGTCTGTTTATCGGTTTTTCGCACACAACAAACACTTGCACAATATGGCCGAGACTAATTGAACGTCCCACACAATCAGCTGGCAAATTTCACAATCAGCTCCAGCAGATAGAGAGGAAACGTGCTTTGGTCAACTACGTTAAGGTTACATTCGGCTATCGTTTACATATCGTGCATCAAGTGCAATGCGTCAGGAGATTGACAAAACCTACCGGCCCCGCAAAAAGTCAGATAAACACTACCCTGTGGATACCCCATCTCCGCCTCCTACCGTCAAAAAGACCAACAGCAGACAACCGGTAAAGTAAGTGTAAAGATAATTGTATTCAACATTCTGGCTTGTAGAGACTCTTGCGTCTTTTTTAGTCAGACTTCTTCCAGACTGAATATCCATGGGGTAACCGTGGAAACGGTCTGACACTGTTTTTTCCCCGTCTTTAGAGCTCAGTTTATATTCCGGTTGATTTATTATAGTAAATATACGTAAAAGTGTTCCTAAGGATACATTTAAAATGATGTTTGATTGTTCTTGGACAAGTTTATAGGTTTAATTTGAACGAGTTCTAGTCACGTTTCAATGGAGTAGTCGACGCTGTAGTTTCTGATTATAACGCGCGAACCAAATGGAGATTTATGGATAAAATACATGACTTTTTCTAACAAAAGAACCATGGATTGTCTTCGTTGGACACTTAGGAAGACCTCAGCAGAAGTTCTTCAACAGGTAATTGATTTGTTTTCGCTGTGAAATGTGTTGTGTGTGCCGTGCTGGCTAATGAATTCATGGCTATGGGAAAAGTATGTGAGGTGCTACCCTCAAACAATAAAATGTTGTGCTTTCGCCGTAAAGCCTTTTTGAAATCTGACAACGCTGTGATATTGCCAAGAAACAGAGCTTTTGATGAGTATGGAACACTTGTATATTGGTGGATGTTTAATAATTCAACTTTTGGATTTTGAATTTGGCGCCTTGCATTTCACCTGGTAGTGTCGGGAGTGGGGCGCTAGCGCCCCAATGATCCCTAAGAAGTTAAAAGACTGCATACAGACAAATCTGCTCTAATGATTGAATCTGTTCAAAGGCTAATGGTGCCACCAAGATAAATGGTTGAGAAACACTGCTCACTTGGTCCCCTTCTATGCTCTACTCAGAGACCATATGTCTAAAGAAAGACTCACCCAGCTATCTTGTTGCGCAGCTTCTTGCTGGGGATGATTGCGATCTCCTCGCACACCCTCTTGTTGGTGTGGAAGTCATTTCCCAGCCTGGTGTAGTACTTCTCAATGATGACCCGGGCTGCCTTTTTCACCGTCTTAGTCCTGACTCGTCCCTGTTGTAAAGTTGTGCAAATTACTTTGTTTCCCGAATGATCAGAATGGACCAAATTTTCCACATTTAAAATGTCTGAGAGAACCAGGGTTCAGTAGGGATTGAGGACCCATCAAACACGGGAAAGGCTCTCATTTCACTTTTCCTGTACTATCAATGACCTGGCCACTTAAATCCACGCCATAGCCACTTTCGATACAGGGTTTAATGTAAGAAATTAAAGTACAGAAGCTGCTGGTTTCAGTATTCCCACGGGTGACATGCAACCTACATTTGGCTCTACTAACTAGACTTGCAAAAAGGTAACTAGCTAGCACAATACCGTTACTACTAGTAACGTTACTAGTTACCTGGTTTGCAACTTTGTGTAGACTGGCTAACTAGCGAGGTACCTGGCTAGTAAATGGATGTCATGACTAGTTACACCAGTGATTCATCATAACTAGCAAGCCAGTACTGTACGTGGGTAAATAACTACCAGTAGCCAGACCCCCTAGCTAAGGTTAACTAGGATGATTTGGCAACAAGGTACCGTTAGTTAGCCAACTAGCCAGTTATGATGATCAGTATCACGAATTAAATTAAATTCCCTACAAACAGCTTAAACCTAAGTGCAACACCACCAACCACACAGTGGATGATTGTACAGCATTGAAGGCACTGCCAGTTCTCTCTACTGATTCGAATCAAATCAAGACATGGATAACGAGGTTGTTCATGGACAGCCAAATGCCAGCGTACTGCTTCTTCCGTTAGCATCTCGGAGAACACTCCACATAACATTGTTCATAAAAACTGCCAGGAACGGCATTCCAACTCAATATGTCAATGTGATTGAGTAATACATCCAACATGTTACTATTACAGACCTAAATACCATTACGGTTGGTTAAAAAGTGCAGATTACGATAGATTTAGCGGAGTTGTAAATGTTTGAGTACCCACCATATTGAATCGGGTTAGTTGAAGAGGCCAAAAAAAATATTGAGCGGAAGTTTAATAAGAGGGTATGCGGAACTGGCAAACCAAGGAAAAAATATTTTGCTGGCCCCTAGTGGTGGAGGAATTCGTGAAACAATTTCAGACTTAATTTATTAGGAAGGATTACTATTCCCAAACATTATACATATATATGATTATGAAAAAAAGTGATCTGTGTCCAGCAGTGTACATAAAGTTATTGTAACGACCCTGGGTTTATAAGCGCGGATATCGACTTTGTCGCTTGAGCATGCTTTTGCGGCACAGTCGATAGCGCGCTGGACTACAGGCTAGAAGGTTGAGGGTTCGAGGACTGCTCCCTGCCTGTTTTATTACAGTATTGTGAAGAGCTACAAAACACACTTCAGGCTACTTTATAATAATGCTTGAAAACAGATACATTTGGTTTCCCCTGTTGAGTGTCAGTCAGTTCAGTCCGTCAGTTCACATTGTACAGTCTGAGTATTAACATGAGAAACAAATTCTAACTTCGTTGTTCCTTATGCCGATTCGGTCTATGGCCAATGCTTTGGTTCTCATTCAGGTGATGTCACACCATCATACGTTTAGTGAAAAGCATGAGCTGGTGCACACCCCAAAAAGTTAGTAGAGGTGCTGACTAACGGCGAGTAAACTGTAGGCTTTATGAAGAGTCACACACTCTGTATATACATACAAGTTTCAATGTCACATGCACAAGTTCAGTGAAATTCCTTTCTGGCAAACTCCAAACACATGTAAGCGTCCAGTAATTTATTGGGTAAACCAACGTTTCGGCATCACACTGCTGGAGATGCCGTGAAGAAGGCACTGTGACGCCGAAACTTTGGTGGTTTACCATATAAATTGGTGGGAGCTTATAGTGTGCAACTATTTATTTTTTATATCCTACACATCATTATTAGTTAACTTTATTATATTGTAGTGTACAGAAGTGAAAGGGTTGGCAGTGTTCCCATGTTCATATTCAGTCACCTTTTTATACCTCCAGTTCATTAACATGTTTTGGGTATGTGGTTAAAGGGCTGCACATTTCACACAATGCAATACATTGCAACATGGTCACCCCTCACCAACCCTGGTCCTGAAGCACTAGTGTGAAGGCTTTAGCTCTAACCTACTGAAACAACTGATTTAACTATTGAACTGCTCATCAAATGAAACTTGAACAAAGTGCATTTGAGCATCCCAATAGACAATGAAAAAGTTCATTAACTGAATCAGACTACACAATCTTGTGTATTTCTACAACAGCAAGAAGTCCGCTGCACAAGGACAGAAACACAGGGCCAAGAATAAAGGTTAAGAGAGATTTTTATTTTACATAAAAAACGGGTGCAAACTTGAGTTATTTTTAAGTAGTGTAGTGGTGAAAATTTGGAAAGGTCCCATGACACGTTTCACTTGAGGCCTCTGGGAAGTAGGCATAATAAGACAGTCCAAACCCTTTTTTCTCCCCCCCCCCAAAAAAGGAATAAAAAAACCTGAAAAAAACAAGAGGGGGTTTTCAGGATAGGAGCCCTTAACTAGGTTGGTTAAAGCGTTCAAATACATTTTGAAGTAACATTCATGTTTCAACACAATAATACTCACAATACAATTTTAAGACTTGATTCTTATATTCATAGCTTTGAAACCATTACCAGAGAACACGAGACATAAGCTCTCATAGCACTGTACAAGTTTGCGTTCCACAGCTTTGAAGAGGGTGAAAAGAAAACCAGGTTGAGAAAATAGACTCCAATTTGAACATAAAAACAAAATCAACTTCACATAATTTACTATTAAAAATAATCAGTACAATATTGCAGTCTTGTCTCTAACCACTGGAGGTCTACAGTATATAAGCAACTCTGAAAGTAATGTCAGAAAGTCTTCACTTGAGCAGTATTTGCAGCTTGCGCCCTACACAGTTCTGTAGACAAATGCAAGCAACCGTTGATAAATGGTCCCTCAAACACTGAGAAAGCGCAGAGATTATCTGGAATGACAGTAAGAATGAAATATGGTCATTAAGGCCCTGGTGGGCCTTGTTCATTTAAGCAGGACAGTATTATTTAAAAGTACACAAAGTATACCAATACAATAACTCTGTGCTTAAAACCAATGAGAAGACCTCAGGTTGAATTAAATCTACCACTTTATGCAGTATGCAGAAGGCATGAGGAGGATACAACTGGCCAAAGCCATCTGACTCAGTGTCATCTTCTGGTTGCGGATGAAGGGTAAAAAGCCATGCCCCCTCTGTAGCATCTAGGTCATTTAGAGAGGACTTTCATATGTACATGTTACACAAACGTTGGCAAAACATAAGTTGATAAAGTGGTTACCTTAATAAAAAAAGAACAATAATAAGAAAACAGGGATGACAAAACAATAACTTTGGTGGTTGGGATCAAGCAAAACAAGCATGTCTAGAATACTTAATGAAAGAAACAAATCATCCGTAATCATAAGCAATATTACTATAGTAGAAGCCTCATGTCACCTAAATGCTCCAAAGCAAAACAATATTATTTCACTATACAAATTCTGAGATGGTATGGTTGTCACACAACCATAACATGGCAAATTATAATTATTTTGAATGGTTTCTCAAAATCACTTGCAATGATCCAGCTAACCCACCGAATGGGTCTAAAATGGCACCATCTTAAGAGCAGAGAATAGGGCTCATGTCTACAACACGCTAACATTTCAGCACCCTTGGCACCAGAGGAAGGCTAGAGGTCAACAAGCTGGCACTGGGGAGCAAAGACTGAGTGAGAGAGCAAAAAGGAGAAAGGGAATGAGAATGTGTATGTGTGTGGTGAGAGAGACAGAAATGGCTTTTCTCTGAGGTATACATCTATTCATAGTCAGACTATCCTGATACAGTGAGTGACATCTCAAATAAACCCTGCCATTGGAGGGGGTTATGTTAACATGTCATGGAGCAATGGGAATGTAAGGCTTCAAAATGACCCCCAGTTGGATCAGACGGCTGTATGGGCAAATATAGAAATATATACTGCCACCAGGGGCGTGTGGAAGTCCTCGGTCCTTTCAAGAAACCATAAGGTCAGCACCTCCATGCTGCACCAGCCTCATAGCAAGCCTCACGAACACTGTCCTTTCTCCCTGTCCTTTAAGTAATCACTAATTAGATATGACTGGACAGGTGAAAGCCATGAGGGAAAAGCCATCGCTTTCACCTGTCAAATCATTACTTATCTAACCAGAGGAGGCTGGTGGGAGGAGCTATAGGAAGACAGGCTCATTGTAATGGCTGGAATGGAATACATGGAACGGAGTCAAACATTCAGTCTCCATTTGTTTGATGCTGTTCGATATATTACATTCCAGCCCTTAACAATGAGACCATCCTCCTATAGGACCTCCCACCAGCCTCCTCTGGTCAGATCAGTAATTACTTCAAGGAAGGAAGGAAGTCCCCAACAAAGAGTTCAATGAGAGCGAAAGGGCGAGAGATACATGACAACCTAAGCCTGGACTTTTGCCCACTTCACAATTAGCCTGCTGTGGTCATCATTGATGTCCAAAAGCCTAAATGACATCACTCAATCAATTGACCAATCCATGTATAAAGAACATTGCTCATACGCACATAATTTAGTACAACAATGGCATGAGTAAATGCTGACATTCTACTATTTGACTAAGACTCGTCCCATATCTTTCCATTCAAGTACATTTGAAATAACTTAAATCCACACACACAGCACACAAAAACTTTGCTTTGTTACTCAAAAATATACGGAGCATTTGTTTGTCCATCCCTAAAAGGCAGCTAGGGAGTGGACACGCCAAAGATAAATGCGTCATCATAGCAAAGACCAAAGTCCTCCTGCACACCAGGGGGCATCACTCAGTGTTAACTTGGGAGCCTGCCAAAAGACAATATCGTAAATATAATTAACACTGTGCTTGGGTTTCACGCCTGTGTGTGTGTCTGTGTACAAGGGAGTTATTCAATAGAAGCATATAAGGAAATTGACAATTCCTCCAGCCTTGCCTCAAGGCCACGAGTTCTTTCCACCATTTCCATAACACACAAATGAAACAGTGGATAGTACCTAGATCACGTGTCAAACTCATTCCACGGAGGGCCGAGTGTCTGCGGGTTTTTGCTCCTTCCCTGTACTTGATTGATAAATTAAGGTCACTAATTAGTAAGGAACTCGCCTCACCTGGTTGTCTAGGGCTTAATTGAAAGGAAAAACTAAAAACCAGCAGACACTAGTCCCTCCATGGAATGAGTTTGACACCCCTGATCTAGATGGTAGAGAACGAGACTGGCATCCTAACTACAGTCAACAGTAGGTATAGAAGAAGTAGAGCACTCACTGTTTAAATACCTCCCCTCACCAAAAAGCAAGGTCATTCAATGATTACATTTTGTAAAATTACAGTACACCATCCATTTTTTGTTCACATTAACAACAAAACAAAAATCGAAACAGACAAGATAACCCTTCAGCAGTCAACACTGGGGTTTAACAAGTGGGTTGAATATCATTCTCAAGTTAAGCATTTCACAACCTCAAAAGTTTTGACTGCAGAGCACATTCACTTCCTTTCACTCCGGTGACATTACATAGGAAACAAAGGAGATTCCTATATTTTAAAATCGTCAAATTCTGCTTTCTCAACCATGTCTGCGCTAATATTAAAGCAAGAGACACCACAGTATCATCTCCCAAAATGCGACCATTTCCACGGGCTAAATAGTGACCACGTTTATATGCGCATAGTATTCCGTACAGTAGCTCATATCCCGCTTAAGGTCTTATTCGGGATATGCTGTTTACATGCACCTTCGATATCCCGTTCATGAGTATAAACAGAATATTAGTCATTTCGGTTAATATGGGTTAAATGGAAAAGTAACTGAAATATGGACACTGACTGTAGGCCTATAACCTCTCACATGTAGAGTAATATAATATCAACTCCTGCAGAATTATGCATTTCTTGCAGTACAATTTTGTCTCGGGAACAGGAGTGGAGAAATATGATTTCTTTCGATCAGCATCTCTTGAGAAAACGCAAAGGCGATTGTAATGTGTTATCTTTGACACCGTTATGCAAGCAGACAGTATTTCAACCACATAAAATATGCGCCCAAGAAGAACTGAAGTCTTATCAGAAATGTTTCATAGTTCTCAGCTTTTCATTTCCTTAAAACCGGTCAAACTGATGACATTGGTCCTGAGCAAAATGTCCAATCTTTGCATTATTTTGGAGTTATTGCGTTTTCTCCCGGTCCCTAAACAAAACAGACAACTTCACTAGTTAACTACATTACGAATGCAGCTGTCAAAACTGCTGCGTGGAGGACGGCTCATAATAATCGCTGAAACGGAGCAAACGGAGCGAATGGAATGGCATCAAACCATGTGTTTGACACCATTCCACTTATACTGCTCCAGTCATTACCACGAGCCCATCCTCCACAATTAAGGTGCCACCAACCTACTGTGTAATTCATTCATTCTATCGATGTAATACATTCTGGTGAGCACTACTTTATTTAGTCTTCTAGGGCAACAAGTTATGAGAGAAGAAAAGATGCATGTATCTAACTATAGTTGACGAAGAAATGTCCGAAATGATACGAGAAATTATAAGCAGAAGTGTCTAAATTAGGGGTGAAAGTAGCCAGTATGCTATACAGTCCAGTACGGATTATCAGCAAAATAAATTATGGAATTATGATGGACTGAACAGCACAGATAGCCTTCTTTGGAGTGATTTGTTTGACAGATGAAAACATCACACAACCCCATAGACTGAACAACACCGATGATATGCGCAACTGAGCCTGCGCAGACTGCGAAAAACAACAGTAAACGATGATGAGATGTTTACATGCCACAGTATCCCGTCTAAGAACAGCATATCCCAGGCATCCTATCCTAGTTTCACATAACCAGGGTTAAAGATTTTTCTGGTTATTGTAAACGGAATCGTGGCTGTGTATGTAAATATCTTAAAACGTATTTCATAACGCCCACATGGTCAGACAGCATTTCAAGGGCCAAAGGCGGCTCAGGGAAGTAAATGATCAAAAATATATTTGTCATTTTCATTACGTTAACAGTGATTTATTAGACACAGTGATGATTTAAAAATTAAATTGTAAATACTGCATGGGGGGCTTTAAGTCCAGGTCTTGAAGGTCCACACCACAGCACTGCAGATTTTTTTGTTCTAGCCCAGCACTAACAGACATGATTCAAATACTTAAAGTTATAAGTGATAACGCCTGTTTTGGTGGGATGGAGTTCCAAACCACTCTGCCAATAACAGCTCGTTTACTGTTATCCCCTCTCCACTCAGACCACTCCCAGACAGTCCAAGCAAAAAAAATAGCTTGAGAAATTGCTCTTCGTTAAGAAACGCCTTCTTTCTGACCATTTTAATTTAAAACAATCACAGTAAGGTACTTAATTGTTACCCAGAACTAATTTGGACACATTAAAATCATTTTCGGAAATAAATCCCAATCTGGTAACATAATTGGTCCACTGCTGTCTTACATTTTTCTTGCTTATCCTTATAATTAGCACTTTTTTCACAAAAGCCTGTGATTAGTTGACTCAGGTGTGTTAGGGCAGGGCTAGAACATAAATGTGCAACACCAGATGGTACCCCAGGATTGGAATTGAGAAAGACCGCTCTATAGGAATCAGACTAGTCAACATGCATGTCTTCTTATTGGCTGGTATGTTGTTGCAGTGACCAGACACCTATCCTGATAGGCTCTGATGAGAGGTGGTCTGATTAAGGCATTACATGTTAAGGCCAGAAGAGGGAGCAGTAGCATCTAAATCAATGGGAGAGCTAAGTCTGTTCTCCTTCTCCAAGTTTCTGTATACAGACAGACTGGCGGTAGAAGCTGCCCCGAAGTACACATCTGGGATCAGTCCATTCTATCCCAATCCTAGCCTTAAATATTAGTTGGTAAAAAAGCTAAACTGACCTTAGATCAGCATTTGGAAGCAACTTTTCCTTGATCCACACAGACAAATCCAAGGGTTTGTGGATAACAGGGACCAGTTAAGGGGTACGTGCAATGTTACCTAAAGCAACGCAAAATGCAACTCGTAACTGATCTATTGTCGACATATTGTCTTCCCCAAAAATGTACAATAAACCAAGGCCTAAAGTTGAAAAGGAGCAAGTGGGTTACAAGCAATGATGTGCATTTGTTATAATGAACAGTGCATCAAACACAGGGATGTAGAATTAAAATCATTTTCGGAAATAAATCCCAATCTGGTAACATAATTGGTCCACTGCTGTCTTACATTTTCCTTGCTTATCCTTATAATTAGCACTTTTAGTCGTTTTTAATACAAATATGGAGGCACCAGGCAAATGTAGTGACTAACTTGTGAGGTGAATAGTACAAGCAGGTTTTTTGTTCTGTCAGGGATGCATTAGGAACGAGCTAGTCTTTCGCTGTTCCCTCCTTTTCTACCTTTTCTTTCTGCTTTGACTACTTATGCCCAATCCCAAATAAACCCTTATAGATGTGAAAGAACTGGATGTGTGTTGAGCAATGTGGTGGACACTTCACCTAGCCAACCAGAAGCAAAAGTGGAACTATTAACATATTGCTTACACCGGTCACATCTTTGCAGATCTTTGAGGGGACAAGAAGAGGTGTCTCGGCTTGGAGCAAGACGTTACTTTAGTACTTTGTAGTATTATTTATAAATGGGCGATTCTATGCCAGGACAACCCGAAAATATTTTGGGTAACTCGGAATGTTATGGAAATTCTCACATAGAAACTTCATTGGAAGGAAGGATGTTTGACATGGTTTTTACACACACACACATTTTTTTTTTTAGATAATCATGATGAAAGTAGCAATTTTAGGCCATTTTTAGACCTATACATGCCTCCTGTAAGATCTTATGATCCACGCACCGTACATGATACAGACAACATCTTGGTGTCATTATACTCCTTATAGTGTGCTCTAACATATGGAGTATGTCTAGATTCTGAAATACAATTTTAGATTTTGCTCATTTTAGGATATTGTTTGAAACAATATACTCTACAAGTACATCACATTTCCAAGTGGGCTCTCCGCAAATGTTTAAGTTATGATACATTTTCTAAGCACCACCAACACAGTGAATGGGAAAATGGATTCAAAAGGGAACTCCCTCTGCTGGAGATTTGCTAAATGTGCAATTCTAAAGGAGGGATGTGATTGGTTAATGACCTATAATGTCAACTTCTATATATAAAATGGGTAATACTATCTCTTCCAAAGTACCAAAAAACCACTTTCATTATGATAAAAAAAAAAAAAAAAAAGGTGATACAAATGTAAAAAGCAAGTCAAACATTCCTCCTTGAATGAACTTTCGATGTGAGAATTGCAAGAAGAATTTGATACTCCCAAAATATTTTCAGGCTGTCCTGATGTGGAATTGCCCTAATACCGCCAACACTTCCAAGACAGTCAAACAGGGCTAAGTGGGAGGGGCTTGGTGGCACATATGTACAGACATAAATATGCATGAACAAAAAGCAAATAATTAGGGACAGCTTAAGACCTGCTTTTACTGGGGATGTGAGAGGGTTTGGTGAATGGGGAGAGAGATGTGAGACAGAAAAAATATATGGGGTCTATAGACTGCAAGACCGGTCTCCTCACTCCCTCAAAGAGAGGGAGGGAGATTTGACTGATCTCCACTTGAGCAAAAGAAAACAAAAAAAAACACAGGAAGATTAAGAGATGTTCTCCAGTATCCAGAGGGAGGGTCAGTGGTCAAATTATCAAAGAAAGGTCTCTGTGGCGAAGGTCATTCAGTAGGTCCGGGTCATTAAGAATCGCATATCTCTCGTAATAAAAAGTATCTCTCCCAACTACAACTGGAAATGTCCCTTAATTAGTTTCCTTAAAACCAAACCCGCTCAGTGACATCGGACAGAGTAGCAGGAGCTCATTTCTGCCGTGGAGTGTTGTTCTTCCGTTTTCGCTTGAAGAAGCAACAGCACCTGAGGAGAAAGGAATGAGAAGAGGGAGAAAAGGAAGGACAGTTACTTGGCAATCTACACTGAGTATACCAAACAGTAGGAACACCTAAGGAATTGAGTCTGTGCCCTCAGAACATCCTCAATTCGTCAGGGCACGGACTACAAGGTGTCGAAAGCGTTCCACAGTGATGCTGGCCCATGTTGACACTAATGCTTCCCACAGTTGTGTCAAGTTGGCTGGATGTCCTTTGGGTGGTGGACCATACTTGATACACACGGGAAACTGTTGAGCATGAAAAACCCAGTAGCGTTGCAGTTCTTGACACAAACCAGTGCGCCTGGCACCTTCTACCATACCCCGTTCACCCTCTGAATGGCACACATAAACAATGCATGTACCAATTGTCTCAAGGCTTAAAAATCATTCTTTAACATGTCTCCTCCACTTAATCTACACTGATTGAAGTGGATTTAACAAGTGCCTTCCATAGCTTTCACCTGGATTCACCTGGTCAGTTGGTCATGGAAAGAGCAGGTGTTCTTAATGTTTGGTATACTCAGTGTGTATCTCTCACTATTATCCCTTAGACTCATGTTGCACTCAACTCAACTTTAAATATTCAAAATGTCAGCTTGTGAACAAACCCAACAGTGACACGTATGGGTTAAAGAGGTAATAAAGAATGGACGTTGAACATTTAACAAGTATAAGAATGAGTGTGAGAGTGTGACGGTGAAGAAAAAAGCAAGCATTCAATGGGGAGGGAATACACCCAGACTCTGTATGCTACCCAGCTGGCACAAAACATTTCTGTCATGTTCTGCAATTAGATTGTACAAGCACGCAGGTTAATAACTGTAGAACCAACGTTGTAGTTCTTTGCGAGCCCTGTAGGAACGCCATTCGCAAATCCGTTCTTGACAGAAAACAAAATCTTTGTGTGGCCCAGGCATTAGTCTTTCCAGTTCACTCAACAAACTCTCAAAAGCTTTACATTTGAGCTACATAATCAACCTTCAACTCCTCTCAGTAGTGTGAAAAGTGAGAGGCCTAAAACCCAATATGAAAGTAACATAGTTATGTGTTTAATGGAAGGGGTGAAGCCAAGAAACCAACACAGTGCTGGATATGTTGTCTGGTGCTAGTTTAGTTTACTGCTAGTCTGGTGTTATTAGTTTAGTGCTAGTCTGGTGTTATTAGTTTAGTGCTAGTCTTGTGGTATTAGTTTAGTGCTAGTCTGGTGGTATTAGTTTAGTGCTAGTCTGGTGGTATTAGTTTAGTGCTAGTCTGGTGGTATTAGTTTAGTGCTAGTCTGGTCCACTCCCTTTTGAATGGCTGATGTGCATGGGAGCGGAGACTCACCACAGGTTGAGCATTTTCACGCAGCTACAGAGAGTGTGAGGAGAAAAGACATATTAATACTGTATAGAGAGAGAAAGAGAGAGACAACAACTCAAGATAGTCCTTCTGCAATGTAGAACTGCATGCACATACATACACACAGGTAAGAGACAAAACTGTGTCTGGGCAGTGGAAAGGACAATCATAGGGAATAAACAGAATAGGGATATCATCTGTTAATCTACTAGATGACATTGAATGTGAAGTTAGGTATACGGTACTTATGAACTATTTTGAAATGATGATTGAACAGGTAGAACAGCTTCTTACTAAACAAGGATGGAGATTTTTATTTTGATATTTTTTGTTTTAGCTAGTTGGTATATTTTCAGAACATTTAAAAGAAGATAATCTTAATAACTTTTCCCCTCATATTGTAACAAACTGTAACGGAACCAAATTTGGATTTGTTGCAGATGATCAGTTTATCAGGAGATCCCCAATCAAAACCCCATCCGGTCCCAACAGGTTCCATCCACAAGAGACAACTTGTTTGGACTTTATCCTGGCTCAAGCAGTTTGACTTCTTGGATCCAATCCTCTTTGACTGAGCTTCAAACTGGTTGGGATTGGACAGTCCGTCAATCTCATGGATTGAGCAAAAGTCATAGTAAAGAAATGACCCCAATGACCATTTGCGGTCGTAAATTGTCTTCCAATACAAATAATAACAAAGTGCTACTGAAAGAGACAGATGACCAAGCGAGAGATGGAGAGAGGGAGAGCGAGAACATGAGACAGAGTGAGAGCTAGCTACGACAGAGAGCTAGCTTCGACAGAGAGGCAGAGAGAGAGCTAGCTACGACAGAGAGACAGAGAGAGAGCTAGCTACGACAGAAGACGAAGCGCCAGATACATACTTGGCCTCTTCCACCACCTCCACCTCGGCCTGCGCTGTGATGGGTGCGTTGGAAAGGGCCGTCATTGGGTCATCTGCATTCAGGTCCCCATTGGTGGAGGTTACCACCTGAGGCACATGGGGGGGGGGGGGGGGTCATATCAGTCAAGCCAAAATAAGGATTATTCTGCTAGGAGGATTAAAACAGAAAAATACAACATTGACATCTCCATTATAAGGTCAACCAAACACTGTCATGATCATAATATAGCCCAAAGTGTCATGATTACATTATATATTTCTTACATTTGAGTAATTTAGCAGATGCGACTTAGAGGAGCAATTAGGGTTAAGTGCCTTGCTTAGGGGCACATAGACAAATGTTTCACTTAGTTGGCTAGGGGATTCGAACCTCTACCCCTTTACTACCTGTCTCCCTTAATGGGAAAGGTTCTTGTTCGAGTGTGAGTGAACGTGTTTGTCTGATGGGCCTTGTGAACCTGTCTCTCCCTGTCTGCCGCCTTCTCAGACAGAGTGTCTGCTTGCTGCTGTGTATGAGGCTGTCTCTCCTCTCTTGCTGCTAAACACCGAAACACAGCATGGACAGCCTCCGCTGTTGATCATCATAACAGCGTCACATACACATATACAGTACAACATTTTATCTTAAGCGCAAAAAGCAGGTGGTGCAAGCAATGTGGCGAGGGCCCCACCTAGCGTTTTAATAAGAAGTTTCTGCCATATTGCTTTCATCTACTATGCCCCTTCGGATCTGTGGGCTAGAGGGCTATCAAGGACATAGGGAATGAAACAGGTTTTTTGGTTTGAAAGGCAGCCAGTGTACAGGTAGTTAACATTCGGGTCTCTCCGTGGTTGGTTGGTGTATACCTGCACAGAGCCCCCATGCCTGTCTGCGGCCAGGTGGGAGCTGCTCAGGTAGGAGGAATTTGTCTGCCGGTGGGGCTGTGCATCCCATGCTCCTCTGCGGTCTGATGCTGCCATCTGGTTGGTTGATTAGGGAGGCGGATGGGGACATGGGTGGGCCGAGAGAGAGCGAGAGAGGAAGGCGCCGACAGGCCATGCGAAGAAAAAGAAAAGCAAAGGTGAGACACGTGGCAAGCCATGAATACATGTAAGTAATTGAGAACAACCAGGTCAAAACAAAAAGGTAAGCGTGAAAAAGCAAAAACAATCGCTTTAAAATTAGATACATTTGTGTATTAAAGCAAAACATTTTTAGCCAGAGAAACCCAGTATGCATGTTTGACATTTCTTTTGTATTTTATAACCCTGGTGTCTTCTCTAAGAGACTTGCGCTGTTTCTTTGACCTGAATCCTGGCTATATTGATTAAGAAGTCTGGACCAGGCAGACTCTGCTTTGTCCGCCTGTAATTCTTTCATCACCGTTCCCTTGGACAGGGCAGGTTGTACGTGACAGGACATTGAGGGATTAGCTGCTAATAGAGTTGTTGCAGCAGTTTTGGCAGGTGACTTACACAGTCTGGGAGCTTTCAACTGGAAAACACTGTGTACATTTCAGACTGGCTGGCATCTCCTGTCTCGCGCGGCAGAAGCCCTGGCTCAATAAAATTACTTGCCTGGAGAGACTGATGGAGTGATCTAGGTCGACCTCCTCAAAACCAAGGACGTTTCCTTTCTCTGCCTCTCATTTCTCTCCTCTTTTCTCCCTCTCTCATTCTCTTTCAAGTCCACTCTGCCTTCTTCACCTTCCATCTCTTTCCACTTTCTCCCTCCCCCTAAATCCCCCCTCCATATCAATTCCTTATCACCCACCCTCTGTCTCTCCATCTCACAATCTCTCTGGCACATACTGTAGCACCAATGGTGGCACAGGTGGAGCACTGATTAGAGATTAGTCTGGGCCTCCTGGGCGCAACGCAGTCATAGGACAATCAAGTAGCACCACTCAAGCTGCAGCCAATCAGATTTGAGACAAGCTTCCCTGCCTGTCGGGAGCAAAGTTGGAGGACTTCCAGCGGAAAAAATCATTTTGCGGCTCTCCATGCCTCTCCGGTCGAACAGTCAGGCAGAGGCGGATATGGACAAGGTATTTTGGTGCCAACATCTGAAATATCAGCTGAGACTACATGCTAGGATCCCTATTTTGACCTGAAAGCTGCTTTGCTTCTGTATTTTTCCAAAAGCAAATATGCAGAAAAATATTATTTTCACTAAAACAAGCCAAATAGGACAAACCCAAAACAAAAGATGATGATTGAAAGCAAGGATTGAACTCCGTGGAGCATAAGCAGAGGGATCAAGTTGGAACGAACTATATGGTCTACTACTTGCACTAATTTAAATGATGGTGGATGTACTGTCGTGTAAATTACAAAGCTGGTTGAGATCAAATTTAGACAATCACAAAACCATAATCATAAGTCATTCAACTCAATAGCATTGACATTAACCTTTAACAGCTTTGCAGCTCACTCTAGGTCAATTATACAATTACACTCCCCTCTTAAACTCCACTTTATTTGGACAGTATTGCTTGCTTGAACACCATATACACTCCCTTCCATATTATTTGGACAGTGAAGCCAAAACTTTCAATTTGGCTCTACACTCCAGCATTACGGATTTGAGATCAAATGTCTTGAGGCGACAGTACAGAATGTCACCTTTTAAAAGTTAAAACAGATGTATGAAAATACCGTAAAATAAAAAGGTGAAATTCTGTGCTTGTTGCCTCATATGAAACATTTGATCTCAAATCCAAAATGCTTCAGTATAGAGCCAAATTTAAAGTTTAGGCTTCACTGTCCAAATAATATGGAAGGGAGTGTATATGGTGTTCAAACAAGCAATGCTTATCGATTGTCCGTGTGTGGCTGGCAGGGTTGTGTTAAATACAGCTGCTACAATCTAGAACCAAAACATTTGATCATATTACTCCAGTGCTAGTGGCTTCCTGATAAGTCTAGGGCTGATTTTGAGATTGTATTGCTAACCTACAAAGCATTACATGGACTTGCTCCTACCTATCTTGTCGATTTCATCCTGCCGTACATACCTACACGTACGCTACGGTCACAAGACACAGGCGTCATTTTTGTCCCTAGAATTTCTAAGCAAACAGCTGGAGGCAGGGCTTTCAAAGTTTTTTATGGAATGGTCTGCTGATCCATGTGAGAGACGCAGACTCGGTTTCAACCTTAGTCTTTACTGAAGACTCATCTCTTCAGTAGGTCTTATGATTGCGTGTAGTCTGGCCAAGGGGTGCGAAGGTGAATGGCAAGGCACTGGAGTGACGAACCACCCTTGCTGTCTCTGCCTGGCCGGCTCCCCTCTCTCCACTGGGATTCTCTGCTTCTGACCTATTATGGAGGCTAAGTGACTGGCTAGCTCCCATCCTTCCTGTCCTCTAGATTGTGTGGTGGGGGAGATCTTCGTGGGCTATACTCGGCCTTGTCTCAGTGTAGTAAGTTCGTGGTCTACCCCCCAGTATCTATGCTGCAATAGTCTATGTGCCGGGGGGCTAGGGTAAACCTGTCCCATCTGGTGTAAATTCCCCTGTCTTATCTGGTGTCTTGTGTCATCTTAGGACACTCTCCCTCTCTGAGGGCCTGAGCCCTAGAACCATGCCTCAGGACTACTTGGCCTGACAACTCCAGGCTGTCCCCGCCCGTTCCACCTGGTCGTGATGCTGATCCAGTTTCTGAAGTTCTGCCTGCGGCTATGGACCCCTGACCTGTTCAACAGTTGTGCTACCTTATCCCGGACCTGCTGTTTCGACCCGCTCACTCAACCCTCTCACTTTATTCCTAGGTCCCTGCCTTTCTAGGGAGTTTTTCCTAGCCACTGTGCTTCTACATCTGCATTGCTTGCTCTCTGGGGTTTTAGGCTCGGTTTCTGTACAAGCACTTTGTGACAACTGTCCATTTCAATCTCTGTCAATTTTGGAATTGGATTCCATGTCCAATTCAACTGACAGGAGTGGAAATGGAATTGAGTAGAACCATTGGGGTTGATGACATTATAGCAAACAAACTGAAATTGCATTCATGAAGTGGCTCCAAAACAAATCTCATTTTCCATGAGGATTTGTTGATTTATTAACTGGATTTTAGTAGATTTTCGTGAAATTATTGGCATTTTCAGATACAGGCAGAGCCGAAGTGAACAGCTAAGTGAGACTACTGTGTTTACCTGGTTCCGTAGGGGTTGTTGCTGAGAGGGCCTGTCTCTGTTAGCGTGACTCTCTCTCGTGATGGCAGACGCACCCGAGTCCACGTTGACAGACCCAACTGGAGTAGGCTGAGCGAGCGAGAGAGACCATTGGAGCAGAAACAACAAAGTAAATATAACGCAGAGAGCGAGACAGCGAGAGACCCGAGACAGAGAGACAAAAATGCTCAAGTGGAGAGCTGCACACTGTTTTACAGTATTGTATGGCTTTCACTTGTGTTTTAAATGTCTATTGTACTTTTGATTTCACAGCTTTCCAGCTTTGAACGGTACACAAATAAAGTTATTATTACTACACCAAAACATACAGGACTGAACAGTTAACAAACTGCTGCTAAATCAGTACATTTTCTCTAGTCTCTTACAATAGCCGCAGTATGACTATTGTACGTGAGACTACACTTATGCTATTTAGCACGTGAGCACTAGCTACTCACAATTGGTCTGCCATCCCAGTCGTAGGTGTAGTCAAAGGTGTATCCTTTGCGCTCAAGCAGCTCGGTGAACAGAGTCCTCAAATACTCGTAGTCGGGCTTCTCGAAGAAGTCCAACCGCCGCACGTAGCGCAGGTACGTAGCCATCTCATCTACAAGGGGTTGACACAGTCAGTCAACATGGTTCAGGCAAAACAAGAGCTCCATCTAGTCACACAGTACCGGACAATAGACTGCACCAAGGCTGCATGGAGTTGCAGCACCTTATGTAACGGAGTAGAATCATTTTTTGGTGGAACACAATTGATCCATTCCAACAGATGTACTTGAGAGACAAGGCCAATATCCTCTGAGAGAAGATAGAGAAAAATGTGGTCACTGAGCATTCAAAGGTCAAGGAAACATTTGCAAACATTGTCTTGCAAGTGCATATTCTTCCAATCCCTCCCCGATGCACCTTTCCTTCAAGAATCATCTTCTGCTCACTTAAGCCCATTTCTCAGTACAGCTCGCTCTTGTACATTCTATTGCGATTATTTACTGCCATTTTACTACGTATGCCATGCAGAGTGTGTTTTAGGAAATGTAACCATTTCACAAAGGCATACACTAGTGTCAAGGTCAGGACAATACCTGGAAAGCTT
This sequence comes from Hucho hucho, assembly GCA_003317085.1. Taxonomy (NCBI): domain Eukaryota; kingdom Metazoa; phylum Chordata; class Actinopteri; order Salmoniformes; family Salmonidae; genus Hucho; species Hucho hucho. The sequence goes on along the minus strand of QNTS01000266.1, from coordinate 384,915 downwards.
TCACAGAGGACCTCGATGGGAGTGTTGCGCTTGGTGTCGCCAATCTTCTGGTATCGCTCCTTCAGGGTGTCAGCCTGTAGGTAGAAGGCACACTGAGTTCAACACATTTTTGCCATCTCATCTCCTTCCCTTCACACTAATGTTAAACTTCCTCAGCAGTCTTTCAATCTCCCTCTTTTTTAGCTCTTCTGCTTAGTTTAGGCTACCATTCCCTCTACCCCTCTCTGAATCACTAGTAGTAGTGCATCACACTCTCCTAATATCTGAGTTGTGATTATTATTAGAGCACATCGTAGTAAAATGTCATGCAACAGAAAACAAAAATGAGCGTTTCTAAATTGGACAAATTCAGATAGTGCTATCTGTTTCTCTATCCATTTTGTGCCTACTGAAAACAACACAGCTGATATCATGCCTAGCTCCCCTACCTTGAGTCCTTGCCACGGCAGACTCCCTCGTAAGAAATACATGAACATGTGGCCCAAGGCTTCCAGGTCATCCCGTCGACTTTGCTCTGAAACAAAAGGGAGGGGTATCCGCTTTAAGCTGCGACCGACGTCTATCCTACCTACCATATCCTTGGGTTGGGGCTTATGGCTTAGGTAGGACTTTCAATGCATTGGGCTCCAAATTAGGAACAAAATAGAACCTTTCTGAATTTGAATGACCTGTGGCTTACAGACATGAAAGGCTATGTATGTGCACATACACTACCGGTCAAAAGTTTTAGAACACCTACTCATTCAAGAGTTTCTCATTATTTTTACTATTTTCTACATTGTAGAATAATAGTGAAGACATCAAAACTATGAAATAACACATATGGAATCATGTAGTAAGCAAAAAAAGTTAAAACAAATCATAATATATTTTATATTTGAGATTCTTCAAAGTAGCCACCCTTTGCCTTGATGACAGCTTTGCACACTCTTGGCATTCTCTCAACCAGCTTCATGAGGTAGTCACCTGGAATGCATTTCAATTAACAGGTGTGCCTTGTTAAAAGTACATCTGTGGAATTTCTTTCCTTCTTAATGCGTTTGAGCCAATCAGTTGTGTTGTGACAAGGTAGGGGGGTATACAGAAGATAGTCCTAATTGGTAAAAGACCAAATCCATATTATGGCAAGAACAGTTCAAATAAGCAAAGAGAAACAGTCCATCATTACTTTAAGACATGAAGGTCAGTCAATCCGGAAAATGTCAACAACTTCTGAAGTTTCTTCAAGTGCAGTCGCAAAAACCATCAAGCGCTATGATGAAACTGGCTCTCATGAGGACCGCCACAGGAATGGAAGACCCAGAGTTACCTCTGCTGCAGAGGATAAGTTCATTAGAGTTACCAGCCCCTGAAATTGCAGCCCAAATAAATGCTTCACAGAGACACATCTCAACATCAACTGTTCAGAGGAGACTGCGTGAATCAGGCCTTCATGGTCAAATTGCTGCAAAGAAACCACTACTAAAGGACACCAATAAGAAGAAGAGACTTGCTTGGGCCAAGAAACACGAGCAATGGACATTAGACCAGTGGAAAGTTGTCCTTTGGTCTGGAGTCCTAAATTGGACATTTTTGGTTCCAACCGCCATGTCTTTGTGAGATGCGGTGTGGGTGAACAGATGCTCTCAGCATGTGTATTTCCCACAGTAAAGCATGGAGGAGGTGGTGTTGTGGTGTGAGGGTGCTTTGCTGGTGACACAGTCTGTGATTTAATTAGAATTCAAGGCACACTTAACCAGCATGGCTACCACAGCATTCTGCAGCGATACACCATCCCATCTAGTTTGCGCTTAGTGGGACTATAATTTGGACAATGACACAACACACCTACAGGCTGTGTAAGGGCTATTTGACCAAGAACGAGAGTGATGGAGCGCTGCATCCGATGACCTGGCCTCCAGAAATTGAGATGGTTTGGGATGAGTTGGACCGCAGAGTGAAGGAAAAGCAGCCAACAAGTGCTCAGCATGTAGGAACTCCTTCAAGACTGTTGAAAAAACATTCCAGAATGCCAAGAGTGTGCAAAGCTTTCATGAAGGCAATGGGTGGCTATTTGAAGAATCTCAAATTTAAATATGTTTTGATTTGTTTAACTTGTTGGGGAGCGGCAGCTGAGGGGTCGGTTTGGAGAGTCTCGCTAGCGACCCACCACTCCCTGAGAAGTTAACACTTTTTTTGGTTACTACATGATTCCATGTGTGTTATTTCATAGTTTTGATGCCTTCACTATTATTCTACAATGTAGAAAATAGTAAAAATAAAGAAAAACCCTTCAATGAGTAGGTGTTCTAAAACTTTTGACCAGTTGCGTATAGCCGCGGGAAAATAAAAAATCTATAAAAATTAACTGGGCCTTTACTAGTCCTGTATTAGCTGACCAAAATAGCCTTCTGTAGCGCAGCCCCCCCAAAATTACAGCGCCGCAATATACAGGATCTCAGTTTATTGCATAAATCGTGCATGCATTGGATTGCAATGGTGGTGTGGTAAAATAATCCAGTCCAGTTTAATGAATCACAATGTAGGCTAATCCAAGTGTAGGCTATGACACAATGTAAATGGAGAAGGCTAAAACATGGTCAGCGGCAGATCAAAGCAGCGGCACGAAGTCTCTGGGTAAAGGGATGAGTTGTACATGGTACTGTCATTCAAGGTCCTTTATTTACCCTGTTCATAAGAGCACAGGAAGGTTGCATTTTGGCTTCTGCTCAGCTGGATGAAGCCAGCGGGGCACACATGCAGTTTACAGACACCATCGGCTACAGACCTACCACAGATCTGACTTGCGGTGGTGTAAATGACGTCATAATTTCCTCAATGAAGGTTTGTACGGACAGATAACAGCCTATCATTACAGTGCTCTCCAACCCTGCTCTTGGAGCGCTACCGTCCTGTAAGGTTTACTCCAACCCCAGTTGTAACTAACGCCATTCATCTTATAAACCAGTTGTAACTAACGCCATTCATCTTATAAACCAGTTGTAACTAACGCCATTCATATTATAAACCAGTTGTAACTAACGCCATTCATATTATAAACCAGTTGTAACTAACGCCATTCATATTATAAACCAGCTACTTAGTAGAATCAGGTGCGGTAGATTAGGGTTGGAATGAAAACCTACAGGATGGTAGCTCTCCAGGAACAGGGTTGGAGATCCCCGTTATTAAAATATGCATAAAATGCATCCTCCAATAGCAATGTCTGCTTATGCCCACACATATTGTCTCAAGAAAATGTTATATTTTTAATACCCTCAAGTTAGACATACCTATAGGCCATCACTGTCAATCATGAATGATAATTATTCACGTTTCACCGGTGAAACTGCATCAGTGCACACATGTAGCCTACGGTTCTTCATTATTCGCCAGAGAGAAGATGGGGAAGAAACCACAATTAACGTAGGCTGCTGTAGCTTACATATTTATTTGTTTTGTAATTGTATCGTTTTTCATGGAATTTTTGTGGTGATTAAATATAATTTATTTAGAATAGATCAGAATAAAAGTGAGGTCCCTTGAGCTCCCCCGGCATTACTCGCCTGTTAACTGGTGAAGCGATGGCAGCTGCACTGCGCTACTTCTTCAATACAATTTATTTTTAATTGTTGTGTCGCATCCCCCCCTTACCCCTGCAGAAGAAAAATTCGCAGCACCCCCCACCCCCAAACTACTTCTCAAAAAAGGCAATGCCCTTCAAATTGCAGAGTTCAGCCAATCAAATATGAGAGTAGCCTATACTGTATCCATGTAAGTACCACACAGGGAAGTTGCGACAAGTTAAGTTGTCTGGTAGAGGGGAGAAGTACTGTAGCCCTACCTTTTCCCAAGTGGGTGTTGATAGACATGTAGCGGGCGGTCCCTGTGAGACTCTTGTGCTCCCTGTACGGAATGTGTTTTTTGGTCTCGGGATCGATGTACTCTTTAGCCAGGCCAAAGTCGATGATGTGGATGATGTGCTCCTGCTTGTGCCCCTGCCGCCCGATGAGGAAGTTCTCTGGCTTCACGTCTCGGTAGATGAGGTTTTTGGAGTGGACGTACTCCATCCGGGAGAGCTGGGGAGCAGAGTGTGTGTGACGGTCAAACGCATGCACTCAAAAAAGGTGTACACACAACTCCATGCACACCAAAAAACTGAATGGACATCCATACTGGGACATACAATCAGAACAGACATGGGCTAAATTCACGAAAACAAGCTTCTTTGTCATTTGGATGCAAACTTTACTTACCAGCTGAATAGCCATCATTAAGACTGTCTTGAGAGAGAAGGTCCTGTCACAGAGGTCAAAGAGGTCTTCTAGACTGGGGCCCAGCAGCTCTAACACCATGGCATTGTATTTCCCACACGGCCCAAAGTAGAAGACCTGAGGAAGACCCTCTGCTGAGATAGAGAGAGGGATGGATAGAGAGGGCGAGAGAGAGGGCAAGAGAGGAAGGGGAAAAAATATATAGAAAGAAGTCCATTTAAACTGAAATTGAAAAGACTATCAGTAGAACAAATCATACGATAAACAATTTGGAGTTTGGATTATGCAGTGTGTTCCATTCTATTTCTTTCGAACATGTGTGAGGGTGTGGCAGCGCAGTTCACATGCCCATTTAACGGCTCTACCTGTGAGACCACATACCTGGGTATTGTTACATCATTAGCCTTTTTGGAACTAGTTTGTACTCCAGTCACATGCAGGACTTGAGACGAGCAGTAGTTATGCTGTACATAACACTTCACAAGTAGCATCTAAAGATGGCCCAAGCTGTTCGGTTGGGGTTTGTCATGAGTGTTGTTCTGAATGATCTGTTGCAGCTGTTAGAAGCCATCTGCTGTACCCATCTCAGGAGGGAACAGAGAGGAATGGTGCCCAGAGGAACCTGGGCAAGCTAATAACGAGGGTCATGAAACCCACAACTAGAACCACCCCCATTTCCCATAGCCAAGTAGCCATTAGCGCAAAACTACAACAGTGATGGGATTGGAAAAAATATCCAGAATTATCTCTGCTGTGTTACAACTCGAGGATAATTGCTGCTAAAAAACGATTAACAACAGAGGGAAGGATACATTTGGGGAATTTTAGAGTGGCTCAATCCGTTGGGATTGCAACCTGCTCCGTACTCCGCTCCAATAACATCCCCGGTGTGATGTTTCTTGTACGAGCTGAGCTCAGCGAGAAAGTGAGCCTTTTCCCCTCTCAAAGAGTGCTCTTGACGAGTACGGCGGATGAGTTTGTGCATTTATCAACAGCACAGGAGTGCGAATGGATTTCAGTGATTTTCTCCTGACTGAGCATATTTTAGTCACAAATTGTTGTGTATAGGCATAATTTTATTTTAATGTTACTTAATAAGAGCGGTTCAGAGAATATCATTGAAATTCAAAACGCCATGAAAATGAACAATATATTTTATTGGATGACAGAGTCAAACTACAGAGGTTGAGCTCCAAAACAATCCAATAGCCAACTCCCATCTGTACAGCAAAACAACGTTATTCTGGAGTAGTGCACAAGTATCCTAGACATTATTGGAGGCTCCGGGAATGACACAGTTTCCCGGTGCATCAGTGACTTCAATGGGGTGAGAGTGGGCAAGAGAAAGACAGTGATGCCCAAGTTACCTTTTACAATGATCTGAACAATGGGGATTTCATTCCCAGCACCATAAACAAGACGAGAGAGAGAGCATGGGTGGAGTAGCGGAAGAGTTCATTTTTATTTATTTAATTGATTTATTTTACCAGGTAAGTTGACTGAGAACATGTTCTCATTTACAGCAACGACCTGGGGAATAGTTACAGGGGAGAGGAGGGGGATGAATGAGGCAATTTTAAGCTGGGGATAATAATATTCCCCTTAGACAAAAGAAAGCAAGAAAGAAGATGAGCCAGGGAAAAAACTAGTTGTGGAAAGTGTGTCTCTCTATGACAAGAGGGGCCCAGACAAGCAGCAGCGGAGTAGGTCAACAATTAGCCAACGTGTACAAGCTTGGTGGCTCACAAACAGAGTAATCTGACAGAGATAAGTAAGCAAGCAGAATGTGGGAGTGGGCAGGTGTTTCCAAGCATGACGGAGGGAGGGAGCGAGGGAGGGCACCAGAGAAATATGAGGTCCTGAGAAAAGCCCAGTGGCCCTGAAGGCCCGCTCTCTAATGTGAGAAAGGACAATGTCGACGACAGCAAATGGCCACGTTCTCATGTCCTCTATATGCGGCATTACAGGAGTTCCACTCTACAAGCTATTAACACAAATGTGATTTTACCTTACCCCTTCCACTCCCTAAACCAATTCATATTTGCACTGTGTTTTTACCAAGTTTCGGAATGATGAAAATGGCAACTGGTCTCAGATCCCATTAAATTTAAGCAGAGGCGGGATAAAAGCCTGTTAATGCCATGAGTGCATCTTTTGAAATGGTTTGGGGAAAAAATGAATTCAGTGACACAGGAGCAAATGTCGGTTTATCCTGAGACACGCAACCAATCAAACCATGAATACACCCCCACACTCAAAGAACAGTCAGGCCTGAGTCACCTAGCTAGTCATCAATAATGGCAGCTCTGTCTGTATGCATCTCATGTAATTTATACATGAATAAAAACTCAATTCAGCTCTCCTGCAAAAGTAGGCAAATAAAACATACTCCACACCCACACTGTTCCAAAACGACAACACACCATGGATCACTGCATGTCAGAGATACGGAATCTCTCGTGGCTTGAGAGCATGTTCATGAGTTTGTGATTATTTCAACACCATAATTTACGAGTTTTGTCCATTTTATTTTTCATTGTCTTTTGTTTGGAGTGCTCCGTGTGAGCAATGAGTGTGTGACTGGTTTCTCTGTCCTGATAACATTGAGGGACCGTGCATGTGCCTGAGCACGCATAGAAGTAGGGGCCTACCTGGCTGTGCGCCAACGTAGGAAAGTGCACATTTGGGGATGTCTGATGTCTGAATGTCTTAACTCACCACATCCACCACTAATAAGCTGAGCTTATCAGTCGTTTTTTCTTAACCTCACATAGTAAATCAACAAAGTATGTTCATCATGATCTGATGACCCCATATATCCAGTGGAAACGTTAAATAAATAAATAAATAATATTAATATATATATATATATATATATATATATATATATATATATATATATATATATATATATATTTATTTATTTTCGGATTGAGGCTAGACAGAGAGGAAGAGGTTAAACGAGAGGGATAACTGGGTCCAAAATCGGTTACCTCCAGCAGGTGGCAAAAAAAAAAAATTGTAATGGCGTGAGTGTCAAATTTGGTTAACAAAAAATGGAATGGATTATTTGCTACAGTGGGGAAACAAGTATTTGATAACCTGCAAAATCGGCAGTGTTTCCCACTTACAAAGCATGTAGAAGTCTAATTTTTATCATAGGTACTCTTCAACTGTGAGTGACGGAATCTAAAACAAAAATCCAGAAAATCACATTGTATGATTTTTAAGTAATTAATTTGCATTTTATTGCATGACATACAGTGGGGCAAAAAAGTATTTAGTCAGCCACCAATTGTGCAAGTTCTCCAACTTAAAAAGATGAGAGAGGCCTGTAATTTTCATCATAGGTACACTTCAACTATGACAGACGAAATGAGAAAAAGAAATCCAGAAAATCACATTGTAGGATTTTTAATTTATTTATTTGCAAATTATGGTGGAAAATAAGTATTTGGTCAATAACAAAAGTTTATCTCAATACTTTGTTATATACCCTTTGTTGGCAATGACAGAGGTCAAACGTTTTCTGTAAGTCTTCACAAGGTTTTCACACACTGTTGCTGGTATTTTGGCCCATTCCTCCATGCAGATCTCCTCTAGAGCAGTGATGTTTTGGGGCTGTCGCTGGGCAACACGGACTTTCAACTCCCTCCAAAGATTTTCTATGGGGTTGAGATCTGGAGACTGGCTAGGCCACTCCAGGACCTTGAAATGCTTCTTACGAAGCCACTCCTTCGTTGCCCGGGCGGTGTGTTTGGGATCATTGTCATGCTGAAAGACCCAGCCACGTTTCATCTTCAATGCCCTTGCTGATGGAAGGAGGTTTTCACTCAAAATCTCACGATACATGGCCCCATTCATTCTTTCCTTTACACGGATCAGTCGTCCTGGTCCCTTTGCAGAAAAACAGCCCCAAAGCATGATGTTTCCACCCCCATGCTTCACAGTAGGTATGGTGTTCTTTGGATGCAACTCAGCATTCTTTGTCCTCCAAACACGACGAGTTGAGTTTTTACCAAAAAGTTCTATTTTGGTTTCATCTGACCATATGACATTCTCCCAATCCTCATCTGGATCATCCAAATGCTCTCTAGCAAACTTCAGACGGGCCTGAACATGTACTGGCTTAAGCAGGGGGACACGTCTGGCACTGCAGGATTTGAGTCCCTGGCGGCGTAGTGTGTTACTGATGGTAGGCTTTGTTACTTTGGTCCCAGCTCTCTGCAGGTCATTCACTAGGTCCCCCCGTGTGGTTCTGGGATTTTTGCTCACCGTTCTTGTGATCATTTTGACCCCACGGGGTGAGATCTTGCGTGGAGCCCCAGATCGAGGAAGATTATCAGTGGTCTTGTATGTCNCAGAAACCTTTGTTTGCAATTACAGTGATCATACGTTTCCTGTAGTTCTTGACCAGGTTTGCACACACTGCAGCAGGGATTTTGGCCCACTCCTCCATACAGACCTTCTCCAGATCCTTCAGGTTTCGGGGCTGTCGCTGGGCAATACGGACTTTCAGCTCCCTCCAAAGATTTTCTATTGGGTTCAGGTCTGGAGACTGGATAGGCCACTCCAGGACCTTGAGATGCTTCTTACGGAGCCACTCCTTACTTGCCCTGGCTATGTGTTTCGGGTCGTTGTCATGCTGGAAGACCCAGCCACGACCCATCTTCAATGCTCTTACTGAGGGAAGGAGGTTGTTGGCCAAGATCTCGCGATACATGGCCCCATCCATCCTCCCCTCAATACGGTGCAGTCGTCCTGTCCCCGTTGCAGAAAAGCATCCCCAAAGAATGATGTTTCCACCTCCATGCTTCACGGTTGGGATGGTGTTCTTGGGGTTGTACTCATCCTTCTTCTTCCTCCAAACACAGCGAGTGGAGTTTAGACCAAAAAGCTCTATTTTTGTCTCATCAGACCACATGACCTTCTCCCATTCCTCCTCTGGATCATCCAGATGGTCATTGGCAAACTTCAGATGGGCCTGGACATGCGCTGGCTTGAGCAGGGGGACCTTGCGTGCGCTGCAGGATTTTAATCCATGACGGCGTAGTGTGTTACTAATGGTTCTCTTTGAGACTGTGGTCCCAGCTCTCTTCAGGTCATTGACCAGGTCCTGCCGTGTAGTTCTGGGCTGATCCCTCACCTTCCTCATGATCATTGATGCCCCACAAGGTGAGATCTTGTATGGTGCCCCAGACCGAGGGAGATTGACCGTCATCTTGAACTTTTCGAATAATTGCGCCAACAGTTGTTGCCTTCTCACCAAGCTGCTTGCCTATTGTCCTGTAGCCCATCCCAGCCTTGTGCAGGTCTACAATTTTATCCCTGATGTCCTTACACAGCTCTCTGGTCTTGGCCATTGTGGAGAGGTTGGAGTCTGTTTGATTGAGTGTGTGGACAGGTGTCTTTCATACAGGTAACGAGTTCAAACTGGTGCAGTTAATACAGGTAATGAGTGGAGAACAGGAGGGCTTCTTAAAGAAAAACTAAACAGGTCTGTGAGAGCCGGAATTCTTACTGGTTGGTAGGTGATCAAATACTTATGTCATGCAATAAAATGCAAATTAATTATTTAAAAATCATACAATGTGATTTTCTGGATTTTTGTTTTAGGTTCCGTCTCTCACAGTTGAAGTGTACCTATGATAAAAATTACTGACCTCTACATGCCTTGTAAGTAGGAAAACCTGCAAAATCGGCAGTGTATCAAATACTTTTCTCCCCACTGTACGTGTGGCTTATTTGATCTAATAGAAGTTTCATAATGATTAGGTTGAGTGTACTGATATAAGTAGGACACGTGACATCCGGGCAACTTTGAGAAAAAACACTTTATATATCGGAGTTGTGCCTGGTCATCTGCTAAACTCTGTGTCAAACAACTGGTTAAGTCCTCTCAGCCATGATCATACCCAGATGGCATAGTGGTTGGCACACCATGGACCCTGTACACTGACTACTCATTCATTTCATAAAGAAAGGCCTTTGAGCTGAGCCAATTTACTGTGCAGGGCATCTGGTGGTCACACACACACCATTGTGACGGTCTGTAGTGATGGGTACATTTTTCAGAATTGTTTTGTTACATGGACCACATCAAACACAAGACAAGTCATTAAAAGTGCCTTGGGTCGTGCATGTGAGGCTGTACTACCTCACAGGCTGCTAGCTTGCTAGCTAGCTGCATATGGCTGCTATTAGGATGTTTTTTCATCTAACTAGATGATGCAGCAAGAACAGCTACAACTTTTAAACTTCTTAGCGACCTATTTTCTCTGAAGCAATTTTCTAAATCGCAAGCTGCAACTTACCAGGCTGGTTAGATAGTAGGGTTGGGCGGTATCCAGCTTTTCACATCTTCATACCGTCCTTCTCTCATTCCGGGATTTGCAGTATTACTGGCTTAGTACACAAGAGGGTGCCAAAAATGAGGGAGGGTGCCCATTGGGCTGCCATTAACAGAATGTTAACTAAATTAGCACAAGTAATAGCGAACTTCCATGGGGCCTGCTAGCTAAATATGCTAACGAGTGTAAAGACAGGCAATCCAGCACATAAAGGTATACCTATATATGTAGGAGCTACCAAATGTCATTTTTGGTGAGTTTGGACATTTACAAGCAAATATGAACAAGAGACATTGTGCAAATGAACAGTACTGGCTCTGGAGGAGCATGTGTACAAGCTGTCTCTGTGTGGCGTCTTGAGTTGATAGGGCAACGGGCCTGCCTGCTCTGCTCGGAGAAGATGAGGGAGGAGCAGATGGGCCGAGAACAGAGAGGGGAAAAAAACGCAAGGAAATCAAAAGATAGCAGTGGCAGATAACTCATCCAAAAGGGCTTTGACTTCTCAAAAACGACAGAAAGCATAAACAATATGGGCCGCGTCACTTTATTAATTCTTATCTAACTAGCAAGTTAAACTTAGATTTCTTTCCTACGTGAAACCCTAAAAACGCATAAGAAATATCTTGCTGCGTTTTGTAAAACTGCTTCTTGTAATTTCTGCTCGGCATCACACCAATTTTGTGCTTCAATTGCATTTCTCCACTCAGATGAGAATTCACGGATGGGTATTTTATCAGTAGACAGCGCTCTAATTGATGTGTAGCTACTTTTCTCTGGTAAAATGCAAGATTAACTTGAAGAAAAACATTAGGAAATGTAGCTGGCTACATTCTTTCTATGATAAACAGAAATATGATGGCCATGCATAGGTTTAACTACTTACGGAGTGGTGGGGCGCTCTCCCGACACTACCAGGTGAAATGTGAGGCGCCAAATTCAAAATCCAAAAGTTGAATTATTAAACATTCATCAATATACAAGTGTTGCATAGTCATCAAAAGCTCTGATTCTTGGCAATATCACAGCGGTCAGATTTCAAAAAGGCTTTACGGCGAAAGCACAACATTTGATTGTTTGAGGGTAGCACCTCTAATATTTATGCATTAGCATAAATCCATAACCCAACACGGGTCTCAAAAAACGCATAAAATCGCTAATATAAAATCCAAAATGAGGCAATGTGTCAAAAACACTTTTTCCAGGACAGAAATTCCTCGGGTTTTCACCTGCTATATCAGTTCTGTTATACTCACAGACAATATTTTAACACTCTTAGAAACTTCAGAGTGTTTCCAATCCAATAGTACTAATTATGTGCATATCCTATTTTCTGGGCCTGAGTGGCAGGCCTTTTACTTTGGGCATGCCAGACTCTCCAAAACCGACACCTCAGCTGCCGCTCCCTAAGAAGTTAAGCAAAAAATACCTTGATTTTTCATTATAAGCTCATTTAGCCTACTCGTGTGGCTGTCATTCAAATAGCATTTCCCTTCTGTTGTCATCTGATGAAAATGAATCTATTTTCTGCCGAATGTGTTGCACGAATGTATTTTCTGTGAAGGAAAACTATAGTTTTCTAACACGTGGGTTAGTGGGTTAACTGCCTTGTTCAGGGACAGAACAACAGCTCGGGGATTCGATCTTGCAACCTTTCGGTTACTAGTCCAACGCTCTAACCACTAGGCTACCTGCCGCCCCAATACCCAGCTGGACTCACCTGCTCCCGCTTTCTCCAGTTGTGCTACGTACAAACAAACACGTGGTTGGCTCAACTTTTCTGGGGAACTAAGGTAAGCTTCATAATGTAAAATAATGTGACAGGTGAAATGAAGAACGTGATCGGCTTCATCTTCTAACATATTGCACAAGTTGACTGCAGTTATTTACTTAAGTAGCTACAAATAATATCAAATAAATAGTTTCAATGATATTCACGGTATTGAAAAAACAATCCGTGGCTATTTCCAAATACCACGGTATACGGTATATACCCCATGCCTATTTGATAGATATGGATATCTTTGCATTTAATTAACACAATGCAGGCTCCTCCAAGGCTGGTCAGTCTACTTAGAGACCTTACCAAGGCTGGTGAGCCTCAAAGCCAGCAGTTTCACCCGAAACCTCAGAGGCTGGTCTATGTGCAAGGCTCCTCGGAGGATGATCAGAGTAAATCGGCATAATAAAGGATCCTTGCAGGCTCGTCAGTGTAAATAGCAGCCTCGGCAGCTAGTCTATAAGAAGCTTCCTCCAAGGCTGGTCAGCGCAAATAGGGGCCTCATGGGTGGTCTATAATAAAGTGTTCTCGCAAGCTTGTCAGTGTTAATAGGAGCTTTTCTGGCCCACAAATAACAATGGCTTGTCTTTTTTATAAAGCAATGATTGTTGTATAATGAACAAAATTGTAAACGCAACATGCAACAATTTCAAAGATTTTACGGAGTTAGAGTTCATATAAGGAAATCAGTCGATTTTAATTCAAATAAATTCATTAGGCTCTAATGGATTTCAGATCACTTGGCAGGTGCGCAGCCATGGGTGAGCCTGGAAGGGAATAGGCCCACCTCACTTGGGAGTCATGCCCAGCCAATCAAAATGCATCCGTCTACCCCCCGAAACGATCCCGCAGAGGCCGGATGTGGAGGTCCTGGGCTGGCGTGGTTACATGTGGTCTGCGGTTGTGAGGCCGATTGGATGTACTGCCAAATTCTCTAAAGCAACGTTTGAGGCGGCTTATGGTAAAGAAATGTACATTCAATTCTCTGGCAACAGCTCTGTTAGACATTCCTGCAGTCAGCATGCCAGTTACATGCTCCCTCACTTGAGACAACTGTGGAATTGTGGTGTGACAAAACTGCATTTGAGTGTGGCCATTATTGTCCCCAGCACAAGGTGCACCTGTGTAATGATCATTCGGTTTCATCAACTTCTTGATATGCCACACCTGTCAGGTGGATGGATTATCTTGGCAAAGGAGATATGCTCACAAACAGGGATGTAAACAAACTTATGCACAAAATTTGAGAGAAATAAGCTTTTGTGTATAACATTTCTGGGATGTTTTATTTCAGCTCATGAAACATGGGACCAACACTTTACATGTTGTGTTTATATTTTTGTTCGGAGTAGAACCAGGTATAAACAGACACATTGTGATCTGATTGTGATCAGACCTTGTAAGTGTAAACAGAGAAGATATTGCAAATCAGGTGCATGTTAACGGCAGGTATAAACAGAGCTTCTGAAAGTTGTACATATTCAGAGCAAAAACCATGCCATGAGGTTGAAGGAATTATCCGTAGAGCTCCGAGACAGGATTGTTGAGGCACAGATCTGGAGAAGGGTACAAAAAAATTACTGCAGCATTGAAGGTCCCCAAGAACACAGTGGCCTACATTCTTAAATTAAAGAAGTTTCGAAAAAAATATATAAGAGTTATTACATTTACATAAGTATTCAGACCCTTTACTTTTCTTCAGATCGGTGCTTCGACAAAATCCTGTCTTGGAGCTCCACGGATAATTCCTTCAACTTCATGGCGTGGTTTTTGCTCTGAATATGTACAACTTTCAGACGCTCTGTTTATATCTGCCGTTAACATGCGTCCTTCGTCCTGATCTTGACCTGATTTGCAAAACCTTCATATTTTTTTGTTGTCATTATGGGGTATTATGTGTAGATTGATGAGGGGAAACAACTATTTAATCCATGTTAGAATAAGGGGTCTGAATACTTCTTGAATGCTAGTCAGCTCTGAGTCAAGTACCATTGGTATTGGTATAGGCGCATCAGGGTTAGGGTCAATTCCACAAATTCAATTCTCTCTCCCTGTAAATTCAACATATTCAATAAAATTCCTCTGAATTCCAATGTTAGGTAAATTCCAAGAATTCAATTCCCAATTCAATATTATCCCCAACAATACCACCAATTACAATTAGAATTCAATCTCAGGCTTTCAGGCAGATCATGTCACTGTTTAGACAGAAAGTCTAGCTCAGGCCTGAGGAGTTTAAGAAAAGGGAAGTAGACAATGAATGTAGCAAGAGCAAGAATCTAGCAAGAGTAGACATCGAAATATTTATTCAGTGGAGGGTTCAGGGAAAGCTGTGTGCTTAGTGTGCAAAGAAAGCACGGCTGTCTTGAAAGACTACAACTTGGCCCGACACTTCCAGACAAAGCATGCAGAGAAATATAGGAATGTCTTCTGAGCAGAGTGCAAGTGCATCGAACGAGTTGCTTTCTCAGTTGCAAAAGCAGCAAGGACTTTTCACAAAACTGCATTCAGCAATCAACGGAATTGCGAGAGCTAGCTATGTACTGTCCTTGCTAAAGATATCAAGCCATTCGCTGAGGGCGAATTCATTAAAGAATGTTTAAATTGACTCTGCAGCAATACTTCGCCACGACAAGAAAGAGCACTTTGAAAATGTTTCCCTGTCAAGACAAACAGTTGAACGACAAGGTAAAGGATTTCACCTATTTTTCCATGGCCCAGGATGAGAGCACTGATGCACGTGACACGGCACAGTAGTTGATATTCTTACGAGGCATAACCCCAGACTTTGAAATTACAGAGGAGCTTGCTTCAGTGCAGACAATGAAGAGCACAACCGCAGGAAAATATTTATTGGAAGAGGTCAATAAGTGTGTGGCAAAGCTGGGACTGAATTTTGAAAAGTTATCCAGTGTGACCACTGATGGGTGCCAAAACTTGACAGGAAAAAACATTGGCCTTTGGAAAAGGATACAAGATCTGAGCTGAAACCAGAACAGAAAATATGTTTCCTGCATTGCATTATTCATCAGGAGGTGCTCTGTAAATGTGTCCTGAAAATGAGCCATGTTGTGGACACAGTCACTAAAATGGTAAACTTCATAAGAGCAAAATCGTTAAACCACAGGCAGTTTGTCTCACTGTTGGAAGAGAGAGTCGGGCCATGCAGATCTCCCCTACCACACAAACGTGAGGGTCTGGGACCTGATGTCGGCGATTGCTGAGTTTTTGCAAATGAAAGGAAAATTCTGTGGATTTCCCTCAACTGAAAGATAAAGAATAGTTGGCTGATTTTACCTTCACCGTGGACATCATGGCCCTCATGAATGAACTGAATTCCAAATTACAAGTGAAGGGCCTTTTTGCACATCAGATGTACAGCCCTGTCAAATCCTTCAAGGGAAAATTACTCCTCCTTACCCACCAAGTAGAAGCCAACAATCTCACGCACCTTCCGACACCACTAGTCTGTTCCCTATCAGATGTCCAGCGGGAGAAGTATACATCGCTGCTGCGTGCTTTGAACAGTGAGTTTTCTCGTCGCTTTGAGGATTTCAAAGTGTTGGAAAATGACATGCTGTTGGTTTCCTCTCCTTTCACCTTCAATGTGGATAACATTCCCACTGACCTGCAACTTCAGCTTATCGACCTTCAGTCTGATGCAGTGATTGCAGAACTATTCAAAACAATGTCACTGACAAGGTTCTATGCATCTCTCGATTAACAAAACTTTCAGAAGATTAGGAGTCATTCTCAGAAGATGTTTGTACTGTTTGGGTCAACCTACGTATGTGAACAGACATTTTTCAGTGATGAAATATAACAAGTCAAGGCACAGATCATCTCTTACCTCTCAACAATCCTGCGCATAGCGACGTCAGAAATCAAACCTGACTTCACTGCTCTAGTCAATGCCCATCAGAGACTTCACTCCTCACACTGATTTAGTAGTTTAAATGAATGTAGAGCTCTCGCTCTTTCTTGTTTTTGTGCATACCCATTAACAAGACTTCTGTCCGTGGTGCTGAATGCAGTGTACTTTTCCCTCAGTGTAGTTCATTGCATGTTTAATAATGAAAATACCTACCAAAAGGAGAACATGGATGTGGTTTACTTCTGTGCATGTTAAAAAAGTAAAATAAGTAGCATATCTGGATGTGATTTAGAGTAGATACACAGTTGTTTACATACACCTTAGCCAAACACATTTAAACTCAGTTTTTCACAATTCCTGACATTTAATCATAGTAAAAATTCCTTGTCTTAGGTCAGTTAGGATCACCACTTTATTTTATATCCATAAATCTCCGTTTGGTTGGCGCGTTATGAGAAAATAGAGCCTCCAATCGTCCATTGAAACGTGAAGAGAACTCGTTCAACTTATACCTATAAACTTGTCCAAGAACAATCAAACATAATTTTAAATGTATCCTTAGGAACACTTTTATGTATAAATAGCATAATATTTCAACCGGAATATAAACTGGGCGATAAGAAAGGAAAAAAACGCGCCAGCCGGGAGCGCGCATTTACTTCTATTGACATCTGCGTGGACACTTCCTTATTCGTCTTCTTCTCTGCTCTAAAAGCATCTAAAAAGAATCAGAACACTTTCTCGAGACTGTTGACATCCAGAGGAAGCAATAGGTACTGCATTCATATGCCCTTATATGGGCATTTTCATAAGGGAGGGGTTCCAAATGAGGCAATGTGTCAAAACCACTTTTTCCAGGACAGAAATTCCTCGGGTTTTCGCCTGCCATATCCGTTCTGTTATACTCACAGACAAAATGTTAACAGTTTTAGAAAATTCAGGGTGTTTCCTATCCAATGGTACTAAATATCCTATTTTTGCATATCCTATTTTCTGGGCCTGAATGGGAGGCATTTTACTTTGGGCACGCCAGGCTCTCCAAAACCGTCACCTCGTGCGCTGCTCCCTAAGAAGTTAAAGGCACAGTCAACTTAATGTATGTAAACTTCTGACCCACTGGAATTGTGATACAGTGAATTATAAGTGAAATAAGCTGTCTGTAAACAGTTGTTGGAAAAATTACTTGTGTCATGCACAAAGTAGATGTCCTAACCGACTTGCCAAAACTATAGTTTGTTAACAAGAAATTTGTGGGGTGGTTGAAAAACGAGTTAATGACTCCAACCTAAGTGTATGTAAACTTCCGACTTCAACTGTATCTGTCAACACAGTAAAACACATTATGTATAATCCATCCTGTAATATGATTCTAGCCCACAATGGCAAAAATATATTCTAATGTTGCCCTCCATGGAAAAAAATTGCCCAGGCCTGGTCTAGCAGCCAGGTAATGGCAGAGGGATTTCTACATATTGCGCCTAGGAATTTTCTATTCTCCGTCTGCTTAGCTAACTTTTGTTTCGACCCTGACTTTGTATTAAAAATGTGACTGATACAACTCTGATGTACCCATTGATGGATTTATTAGTTCATTGATTAATGTCACTTGCTTAGCCAACACCGCCCAAGAGGAAATGGCCACAACCCGCCTATGCAAGACCTTATATTTGAGATTTACATCTGCCTTCCCCCAACACTGACATTATCTCTGTCTAAACACTGGTCCTGTCAATGACCTACATGCAAAGGTAACACAGGAAGCTGTGTCACAACAGCTGTGCAAGTGTGAACAGACTGCACTTCCTGTGATTGTCTTCAGTGAATGGGGGGTTTCAAACAGAAAGCAGTCATCCCATATAGAACTGGACTACTGTTCAGAAAAATTGTAAAAGGTGATTACCATCACATCAGACTTATCAAAAGATATAAAAAAGACATACAACTACAGCCAAATTTGTCATATTTTTTTTTTAAACAAAAATTCGGTGTGATTGGTAAAATAGTGTAACTGTTAAAGGGAAGCGACAGAACACTCTCAGCAGCGTATTCAGGGAGACACCATGGCAACGTGTCGCCTCACGCAGAGGTTCTGCAGGTGTCTCATCAACACCACAGGACCAGCGCTACTTTCTGTACCTGAGCCTCAAAGCAAGGAGACTGACAAGTGTGCAGGAAGTTCACTGACTGAAGTGTGACTGGTTGTGTGTGTGAGGGAGAGGTAATGTATAAGAGAAAGATATCTCGAGAAAGATATCCCGTTCCAATCATTAAACCACAACACGGAGAACCACAAAAATACTGTACACCTGTAGAACATTACCATGTCCTTGCAAGCCTAAATATTCTGGAGCAATATAATGCCTGAGATTCAAGTATTCTGCGTGAGCAACCGACAAGAGGAACCACACACACCCACATGCAGTCATTTACTAATATTGAGGGCCTTCACCCTATCAGACATGGAGGCACAGGGAAATTGATACAACAGGAGAGCTTGATAACTCTTCTTTTGTGTGACAGTTAAGAACGGCACAGTCTTTCTTCATACAAAACATCACCAATCTGAGGTGACCTCAAGTCAGTAGGAGTGATTAGTGAGCCGAGGAAGAGAGATGGAGATAAATATGTGGCAAACAGAGTGAAGGTCTTACCTGTGCTGCCTAATGTTTTGTAAAACCGGTACTCCAAATGCAGCTGTGGTGCCCTTGACTTTATTGGTTCCTGGATGGGGAATACAGAAGGAAACACTTCAGTTGAAGGAGGGCTTTTCATTCACTACACGTCAAGAATAAGAAGAACACCTCAATAGGTACATAATTCAAATGAATTATCCTTCAACAAACTACTTTTTCAAATTCAGGTTTACAAATGCATATTTTCTTTTTATAAATATAGGTAAGATAGAGAAATAAGACTACATACTTACCAATTTTATTGCAACATACTCATTGGTGTAGAGGTTTTTACCTAGGAAATAAAAAAGATTGTTATTAGAAGGTTGGGTAAACTATTTATTTAAAAACAGATGTGAGGTCGCACCATAGAAATAGAATGAATAGAACGGGCTTGGACGCTCTAACCCTGCTAATTTGACTGGCAAACTCATTGGTACACTCACATTGGCTTCCTGCTATTGAAATCATTTCTATCAACTGATACGCCGAGTCGATATTCATGTCATAAGGAGGAACTCCCCTCTACCACGCCCACAAATCAGGGGAAATAAACATTCTTTCCCATTGAACCCCATTGTAAAAGAGCTTTGATGTCATTTTTTTGTTTAAAAGAAATAGCAAAAACATGCAAAAAAATCTGCTGTTTTGTACATGTAACCAGGTAAAAAATTTCTGATTGAAAAAAATGACACGTTTTTGCTGTGAGTCAATGGGGTAACCTAGGTAACCACAGATTGTTTTCCCCACAGGCGGGCAAGGCCAAGACGTTCTATCTAATATCCAAACAAAGTTTATTTGTCACGTTCGCCGAATACAACAGGTGTAGACCTTACAGTGAAATGCTTACTTACAGGCTCTAACCAATAGCGCAAAAAAGGTATTAGGTGAACAATAGGTAAGTACAGAAATAAAACAACAGTAAAAAGACAGCCTATATACAGTAGCGAGGCTACATACAGACACTGGTTAGTCAGGCTGATTGAGGTAGTATGTACATGTAGCTATGGTTAAAGTGACTATGCATATATGATGAACAGAGAGTAGCAGTAGCGTAAAAGAGGGGTTGGTGGGTGGTGGGTGGCGGGACACAATGCAGATAGATAGCCCGGTTAGCCAATGTGCGGGGGCACTGGTTGGTCGGCCCAATTGAGGTAGTATGTACATGAATGTATAGTTAAAGTGACTATGCATATATGATAAACAGAGAGTAGCAGCAGCGTAAAAAGAGGGGTTGGGGGGGCACACAATGCAAATAGTCTGGGTAGCCATTTGATTACCTGTTCAGGAGTCTTAATACCGACTGGGACTATGCTGGATTGCCATGGTAATGTAGATGCTAACCGATGTGGCTCGTGCAATGCACTGTACTTTTTGTAATGTCAGTTGAGTTGACTCAACAAATCACAGCATAGATATTGAAGGGTACACTTCCTGCTTTTACTTCCTGGCATGGGTACAGTCAAAATGTCTGCCAGTTAACCCATTATGCCATCATTGACTTGAATGGGGACGCCCATTAAATATTCATTATACTTCTATGGTGGTACATCCAGTGCAGCCACCAAGGAACTTTTTAGGAATCATCTTAACTCCCACAGCTCTAAGACACATGCTTCACAAATAACAGTGATGACTGAACAAACACTGACTGGAAAGTCAGGCGTGGAAATTTGATTAATGCGGAGTTTCCTATTGGACAGTTGAGGTGAGGACAACCAGGAGCTTCTAATGCACCATTAGGCATCTGCATATGCCTATTGTGCAATACCATGAACCCTATCATGTGTAGCCTATTAGGTGCACGTCTTGCACGAAACTACCAACTTCAGATGAACTAATAAAATCAGTAACTTTGGGCCTCCATTTTACTCCAATTACCTGTCACTTTGATGGTAATTGGAGAGACTGTATGCCTTGCTCACTAAGTCATATCGCATTACAAAAGGTGTCATCTTGGAGAGAGAAGTGAAATGCGTTTGCGGAGCAAGCTGAAAATGAAAGAGCTGATGCCAACAGTGCGACACTAGCTGGGAAAGTGAGAACACGGCTTGTGTTTTGATGTAATGATCCTGCGCATAGCAATGATACTTTATATAAATGTGGGGGAATACGTAGGGCAGTGGGAGAATATGTTTCATTGTAGAATTCAAATACTTAGCGTAGCACATAATTTCAGTTTATGTGTTTTGAAACAGACCAAACATGTTTTGAGATGCCAGACTTAAAGGAAAGATTCACCCATGTTGAATGTTAAATCATACTTTGCCATCGCTGAACAATGTTCTATCGATTCCTGGAGTCATTTCATGTTTATCTGAGCTCTTACTGTTCACAAAGGCAGAAATACACCCTTTGCAACGTATGATGCAAAAAGGTGTCATGAAGGCTGCATTTCTGCCTGCTTGAAAATGCTATATATTGAAAGCTTGACTGCTGACCAGCCAACATTTTTGGGACTGTATTTATAGTGGACTAATGAAAAAGAAATACCAAAAGAAACTCAGGGGATTATTCCTTTAAATTTCAAAGGGTACAAGGTTTAGTGTACACATGGAGGCTTCTTTCCTGGTTAACACCGGCTCCAAAGACACCTTGTGACATTTGCTATTTACAATCCTCCATGTTCAATGTTGAAATGCCAACGATTTGTGGTGAGGTCTCCTGATTAACAAAGTCAAATTTGATTCATTCTAGTCAGAAGAGAAAAATACAGGACTGAATAACAACTCTCTCCCAAGACCGTTAGTATTCACATCTGCTTTTTAAGATGTCTTGTCCCTGTAGGCTTATCTCTTCCCAACTTCAATCTAGCAATAGCAGTCCAGTGTTCTAAATGTCAGGGCAATTTAGGCCATTCTTAAATCCCTCATAAGTGAGTAGATGAGCCTATGGAACCCAGCCACACTCAGGCTGAGTGACAACGCCACAGGCAAACTATAGGCCTCAGAGAACCTGACTGCTCAGCAGCACAGTTCATGCATGGAGCATACCAGAGAACAGGCCACTCTCTCGCCCACCCCCTCCTGGACTACTATCCACGTGGGAGGCAGTAGAGTAGAGGGGAGGAGAATCTCAGTCTCTCAACCAGTTTCAGAACAAACAGTAAAGCCTTTCTGGTTATAGCTCTTCATTTCACAGCTTCATGCTCCTCACTGTTCTGCTTGGAGAATATGTTCATTAGACAATCCAGAGATCTTCATCAGTAACAGGCTACAGGTGATGTGAAATAGGCCCAATGAGCTTAACGTATAAGCCCAAACCGGTCAAAAAAAAAAGAGAAGTCTGCTGTACTGTACACAAACCCAAATGAACAACATTGTCTCTTCTCTACAAAAGAACAGCCTCCTATTTACCATGCAGGTACTGTATGTCCCTTCGCTGACTGGATTAAAAAGGAACGAAGAAAGAGCTTGAAATCTTATTATGAATTTGATTAGACTCTTTCAGCATTCATGAAACAAGGCAACATTAACAGCGTATTCATGGGGAAAGAAGCAGAGGGGTCTTCTTATGAGCAGGCACACCCATGCATAAACTCAGGTAGGGTCACACATTTTGGGGAATATTCAAAAGTGGAAACTTTCCGTAGGAATTAACTGGAATATATGGGAATTAACAGGAATATATGCAAATTAATAATACCATTTAAAAATGTAGATATTTTTTGCATTGGATATATTTACCATATCATATGGAGACGGAAACATAAACCTTTGACCTTATCATAAGTAGACATAACTGCAAATAATTAAATCCATTCCAATAGAAATAAAAAACTATTTAGTTTTGAATTTAACTTTAATTAAATGAGTTGACTCTTCACATGGGATGATTTCACTGAACAACAAAAGGGAATATTGAAGGATCCCTAATGTCCATCGCATCTCCCAAAAACATTTTCAACATACATCTGTAAAATGATAGTCTAGAAACTAAAGCTTTCGTTGTCATCCTCTCAGGCTTCCGTGTCTTCTCCCTGGACCTCCTCAATGTCCACCTCTTGAACATCAGACTCAGAGGCCTCATCTTCACTGTCACTTTCCAACCCTGTTGAGGATGGCTCGTTGTCAGGCTCAAATAGCCTCAAATTGGCCACCAATTTTTCAACCCTTGTATTGGTCAGCCTGTTGCGTGCTTTGGTGTGTGTGTTCGCAAAACAAGGACCAGTTGCGCTCTGAAGCAACTGATGTTGGTGGGATTTGGAGGATGATGGAGGCAACAGGGGAAAGAGCCTCAGAACCACAAAGTCCCTTCCACCAGGTGGCTGATGAGATACGTTGGCACGACTGCAATATTGAATCTCCATCCCAAAGCCCTTGCTTGGAAGTGTACTTCGCCAGACTGCCAAGAACCTTGCCCTCATCCAGGCCAAGGTGGCGAGACACGGTAGTGATGACACCATAGGCCTTATTGATCTCTGCACCAGACAGGATGCCAGCATACTTGGGGTCCAACATGTACGCTGTGGCGTGTATCTTCACGCTTTTTGATGTATTTCAGAACTGCAGTTTCCTCTGCTTGGAGCAACAGTGAAGTGGGCAGGGCAGTATGGATTTCTTTGCTTACATCTGCAAGCAGAGTCTGAACATCAGACAGGATGGCATTGTCTCCGTCAAGCCGTGCAATGGCTACTGCTATAGGTTTCAGGAGTTTCAGGCTGCTTACCATGCTCCCAAAATACATCATCCAGGAGGATCCTCTTGATGGCGCTGTCCATATCAGCAGACTGTGATATGGCCATTTCTTGGAGAGACTCCTTCCCCTCCAGGAGACTGTCAAACATGATGACAACACCACCCCAACGGGTGTTGCTGGGCAGCTTCAATGTGGTGCTCTTATTCTTCTCACTTTGCTTGGTGAGGTAGATTGCTGCTATAAGTTGATGACCCTTCACATACCTAACCATTTCCTTGGCTATCCTGTAGAGTGTATCCATTGTTTCCAGTGCCATGATGTCCTTGAGGAGCAGATTCAACACATGAGCAGCACAGCCAATGGGTGTGATGTGAGGGTAGGACTCCTCCACTTTAGACCAAGCAGCCTCCATGTTCACAGGACTGTCTGTCACCAGTGCAAATACATTCTGTGGTCCAAGGTCATTGATGACTGCCTTCACCTCATCTGCAATGTAGAGACCCGTGTGTTTGTTGTCCTTTGTGTCTGTGCTCTTGTAGAATACTGGTTGAGGGGTGGAGAGGATGTAGTTAATTATTCCTTGCCCACGAACATTCGACCACCCATCAGAGATTGCAATACAGTCTGCTTTCTCTATGATTTGCTTGACCTTCACTTGCACTCTGAACTCTGCATCCAGCAAATGAGTAGATCAAGCATGTCTGGTTGGAGGAGTATATGCTGGGCAAAGAACATTCAGAAATCTCTTCCAATACATATTGCCTGTGAGCATCAGAGGTGAACCAGTTGCATACACAGCTCGAGCAAGACATTCAGAATTTCTCTACTACGTTTCTTCATTGAATAAAAAAAGAATCTGGTTCCAGGAGGACCATGAGCTGTTACTATCGATAAGGTGTCTGACTCATCATTTTCACCTCTAATAGAAGTAGAGGGACTTTTGTCAGAGATTGCTTGTTGTGTAAGCGCTGAGGGAACAATATGCACTTGGCCAGATGATTCTGAATCTTTGCTGCATTCTTCACATATGATTTGGCACAGTATTTGCAAATGTACACAGCTTTTCCTTCTACATTAGCTGCTGTGAAATGTCTCCACATATCAGATAGTGCCCGTGGCATTTTCCTGTAAAGATTAGAAAAAGAGTTATATATATATATATTAAAAAAAAACACACACTCACACACACACACACACAATTCTATGTACAGATAAATAGTTAAGCAGTTAGATTAAACAACTCCTTTGTAAGATAAATGTTTTAAAATTAAACATGTATGGAAACAGGTGAATTAACACTCCTCAGTTAGCAGGCTCAAGCAAGCTAATTTACCCACATGGTAGCAAAAATTAACTAGCAGAAATTGTTAACAAGTTAGAAATTATTTAAGCACACTTTGCTGTAGGCTACTATTTACTAGTTTTTAAAAAATCACATATGTCATGTAAAATATATTCACCCCACTCAGTAATCAAAACTTACCAGAAAGCATGTAGTCCTTGGCTCAGACAGTGTAGTAGTGTGGGCTCAAAAGCATCTCATTAATGTGCAAGATCTTGAGAATCAGCTGTACATGTGATCGATGAGTGCACTGTACATGTGATGGAAGAATGCAATGTGCATGCAGAGGGTTGCAATTCCATTGAATTGGGGATAGTTTAACCAAAATATGCCACAAGACCTAGAATTGCCTTATGTGTATCCAATAAAAAAAGGTTCACTGTTGTAAGCTAACTTTTTTGATAAATTTAAGCAAAATTCCCAAGATCCCCATGCTTAACTTCAAAGATGAAAATTTCAGGAAATTTACCGGGAAGTTTCCGACCCTTTGCAACCCTAAACTCAGGTACATTTTTAAGCCTTTAAGGTCACCTCAGGCTGCGAGGTGTCAGATGTGATAATAAGTTGTAGTGGAGGTGCAGGGGGATAGACACAAGTAATTATCCATAATGAAAATGAAATGCATCTTATTTGTCGCCAATGTCATCTGTGTCTCAATTCCAGTGTCTACAGCCTTTGCAGAGTAGCTGGGGACTGACCTCATCATGATGCAATGATTGCATCCAACTTGAATCATCGTGTTGAGATATTATGATAGCGAGGGTGAGAAGAGGGCACTGACTGTCATTAGGAATTCATCAATGAACAAGATTTTACATTTTCAAGAGGAATGTAACAGAGGCCCAAAATTGTAAAACCAATCTTCATACATACACCAAAAAAAGTTCAAAACGTATTCTTTGAAAGGGTGGCGAGTTCTTACCTAGCTTCAGCTCTCCAAAGTTACCACAGCCAATCTTCTTGCCCACACGGAAGTTGGGCCCAACCATGAGCACTCCGGAGGAGCCTGATCCCGAGGGGCGCGAGTGCCCGCTGCGCCCCGGACCCGCCTTGCTGCTGCGCGCCGGTCGTTCACCCTCTTTTTCCCGTGGGTGCTCCATGGCTCAAAATGCCCCCCAGAGGACAGGAGGCACAGAGAGATGGTGCTCTCCCTGTCAGGGGCTGCTCCTCAGCTGGGCAAAGGGGCCGGGGCACCGGGCTCTGCCTCTGCCCAGCCCCGTCACTGCGACCTCGACATTGGGGTGGGGGAGCGAGAGCTTTCACAGGTATCCTGGAAACAAGGGAAAAGGAAATGTCAGAAATTGACCAATTTAAGAGTCCTGCTGAGATAAGCTATGGAGTGACTAGGTACTGAGAAACCATGACAACCCCACCATACAAGGACCAGCAGGATAAAATAACTCTACAAAAAAAAGTGTAACAAAATCAGACCACTTTTACTACATATACCGTAGAGTCATAAATTGATACTTTCAGGATACTTTTTCCCCCCAGAACCCCATGCTTATCCCCAGTTTGACAAGCTTGCTGGACAGTTCAGATGTGTGTGCCATCCTGCACTATTCACATATAGGTTAAGGTACTTTACAAAGGCTAATACTTGGCCCCAACCTGGTGCTACATGTTCAAATATTATTACCTCTCAAACTATGTTTGTGCACATCTGTACGTGTACACACAAAAATCAAATACCTTATTTTGAAAATCTGTACTATGACATATTATTTTTCTTCCCTTTTCTATTGGTGGCTCTATAAATCTTTCATGAGTCCCACAGTCTCATTTCTCCTCCTCTCATTACAACAGGCTTGACAGCTATCTCAAGATGAACGGTGTAATTCGCAAGACAAATATCACCAAATTCAAATCAGGCCACCAATACAACAACAAAAAAAGTCCAAGGAGAAAATCTGAAATATGACATCCCATAAATCTCAGATTACATAGTTTAAAAAATATAGAGAGATGTGGAAGCATTAGCTGCAGGATCCTTAACCTCCCTATTCAATGGCTGTGGTGGTTTAAGACTGTCTGTGTATGGCAACATGGGGATCCATAAACACAGCTGAGCAGCAGAGCAGGCCTTAAGAATAGCTTCATGTCCCTGGGGATTCTCCCTTTGAAATGTTATGATTAGACCTAAACTGATTTGTCGGCAGTGAAATTGGCATGTCAGTAAAACACTGGCCTGAAGTGACAGGGAGGTGAGGTACTACGCAACAGTAACGCAATAAGAACAGAGGTTGTTGCCAATGACAACACAACCAAAGGTGCACATCTGAAGAACTGAAAATCTCACATTTGTTAAGAATCAGGGCCTTAACATTGTGTTTCCTGTTCGTTTTCCATGCAAGTCTTGTTTGTCCAGAGATAAGTGTGGGAAGTTGACCTGACGCCCCTTTTGTTTTGTCCATAACTGAAATTGGCAAAAATTGTGTTTGGGGAGCTTAGGGCTGGGCGATATATCAAATTAATTCAAAATGTAGGTTTTCACGTGATATTCCAAGAATCAAGGTTTTGTTATTTTTTGTTATGAGTGTTTATGTCCGCCTGTTCTCATGTTGTATTTTTGGTTTCGTCTCAGTCGCTCCTCTGTGCACCTTCCCCATTTACACCAGAGATCTGTATATAATGACGAGATATACAGTACCAGTCAAAAGGTTGGACACACTTACTCATTCAAAGGTTTTTATTTATTTTTTACTATTTTCTACATTGTAGAATAATAGTGAAGACATCAAAACTATGAAAACACACATGGAATCATATATATAAAAAAAATTAAAAGTGTTCAACATTTTATATTTGAGATTCTTCAAAGTAGCCACCTTTTGCCTTGATGACAGCTTTGCACACTCTTGGCATTCTCTCAAATCAGCTTCACCTGGAATGCTTTTCCAACAGTCTAGAAGGAGTTTCCATGTGCTGAGCACTTGTAGCCTTCTTTTCATTCACTCTGTGGTCCAAATCATCCCAAACCATCTAAATTGGGTTGATGTTAGGTGATTGTGGAGGCCAGGTCATCTAATGCAGCACTCCAATCTCCTTCTTGATCAAATAGCCCTTATATAGCCTGGAGGTGTTCTGGGTCATTGTCCTGTTGAAAAACAAAATGATAGTGGGACTAAGTGCAAACCAGATGGCATGGCGTATCGCTGCAGAATGCTGTGGTAGCCATGCTGGTTAAGTGAGCCTTGAATTCTAAATAAATCCCTGACAGTGTCACCAGCAAAGCTCCCCCACACCATCACACCACCTCCTCCATGCTTCACGGTGGGAACCACACATGCAGAGATCATCCGCTCACCTACTCTGCGACTCATCAGACCAAAAAGGACAGATTTCCACCAATCTAATGTCCATTGGTCGTGTTTCTTGGCCCAAACAAGTTTCTTCTTATTGGTGTCCTTTAGTAGTGGTTTCTTTGCAGCAATTCAACCATGAAGGCCTGATTCACACAGTCTCCTCTGAACAGTTGATGTTGAGATGTGTCCGTTACTTGAACTCTGAGAAGCATTTATTTGGGCAGAAATTTCTGAGGCTGGTTACTCTAATGAACTTATCCTCTGCAGAAGAGGTAACTCTGGGTCTTCCATTCCTGTGGTGGTTCTCATGAGCGCCAATTTTATCATAGCGCTTGATGGTTTTTGTGACTGCACTTGAAGAAACGTTCAAAGTTGTTGACATTTTCCAGATTAACTGACCTTTTTGAAGTAATGATGGACTGTCGTTTCCCTTTGCTTATTTGAGCTGTTCTTGCCATAATATGGATGGTCTTTTACCAAATAGGGCTATCTTCTGTATACCCCCCTACCTTATCACAACACAACTGATTGGCTCAAACGCATTAAGGAAAGACATTCCACAAATTAACTTTCAACAAGGCACACTTGTTAATTGAAATGTATTCCAGGTGACTACTATGAAGCTGGTTGAGAGAATGCCAAGAGTGTGCAAATCTGTCATAAAGGCAAAGGGTGGCTATTTGAAGAATCTCAAATATAAAATATATTTTCATAACACTTTTGGTTTCCACATGAGTTCATGTGTTATTTTTGATGTCTTCACTATTATTCTACAATGTAGAAAATAGTAAAAATAAAGAAAAACTCTTGAATGAGTAGGTGTGTCCAAACTTTTGACTGGTACTGTATAAATAATTTTTTACACAATTGAAGTACAAAAAGCAAATGAAAAATATTTGTGGTGAAATCATATGGAAGGCTTACTATTAACAATAAGGACCAAAATGGGCCATACAGCCTGAGATTTCCAATGGTGTGACAGGAAGATGGTGTCTCACCAGAGGAAATCGCTGTCACTCCAGGGGACATAACCTATTACACTTTTAAACAAGTCTAAACATGTCATTATAATCAAAAAACACTTATTTGCATTAGACCTATTTGTATCCTGCTGCAAATGTTGATGCTTTTAAGTGATCCGGAGTGCAATATTTATGTTTTCATTCTCCCACGCCTGGTTTCTCACTCTCTGCAACCTCTGGGTCTGTCTCTATCCTCTGGAGAGGGTCTAGTTTCTTTACCTGGCCCTAGTGATCGTGCAGGCAGATATTGGGGAATGGCTGTGGTGCTCCCATTCCTGGTTCTCACTCCCTGCATTAGACCATCCATCCCCTTGGTCCCTTTATGTCGGTCCTACCAGTTTCCCTCTTCCTGACCGATTGGCTTACGTGATCCACCCTGGGAGCCCCAATCAGCCGTGCCTCTTTTGGAGACTGCTTCCCCCTGCTCTACCTGGTTGATCCTGCCGTATTCTTGTCCCAAAGATTAAGCCATGCAAGTCTTAGTACACACTGCCGGTACAGTGAAACTTTGCATGGCTCATTAAATCAGTTATGGTTCCATTAAAATCGTTCCAATGTTACTTGGATAACTGTGGAAATTGTAGAGCTAAGATATGCCAACAAGCGCTGACCCAAAACCGATACGGGGATCCTTCGTGGCACTGGCGTCTCATTCGAATGTCTGCCCTATCAACTTTCAAATGGTACTTTGTGCCTACCATGGCGACCACTGGTAACGGAAAATCATGGTTCTACTCCGTAGAGGGAGTCTGAGAAACGGCTAGCACATCCAAGGAAGGAAGCAGGCATGGAAATGAGCCACTCCCGATTTGAGGAAGTAGTGACAAAAAATAATACAAGACTCTTTCGAGTACCTATAATTGGAATGAGTACACTTCAAGTCCTTTAATGAGGATCCATGACTGATGTTTAGAAGCATTTTTAGTGGTCAGAAACTTCTGAAAGTGTCATTATGTTTTAACTGTAAAATTTGACTGCCTTATGAAAGAGATAAGGGCATATGAATGCAGTACCTATTGCTTCCTCTGGATGTCAACAGTCACAAGAAAGTGTTCTGATTCTTTTTAGATGCATTAGATGGCAGAAGAAGAAGAATTAGGAAGTGGTCACACAATGTCAATAGAGGAAAAGGCACGTACACGGCTGGCGCGCTCTTTGGTTTTTTCCTTTCTTATCGCCCAGTTTATATTCTGGTTGAAATATTATACTATTTGGGAAGCCCTCAGCAGAAGTTCTTCAAAAGGTAATTGATTTGTTTTCGCTGTGAAATGTGTTTTCTGTGAACCGTGAAGGCTTATGAATTCATGGTAATGGGAAAAAATGTTAGGTGCTACCCTCAAACAATCAAATGTGGTGCTTTCGCCGTAAAGCCTTTTTGAAATCTGACAACGCTGTGATATTGCCAAGAAGCAGAGCTTTTGATGACTATGAAACACTTGTATATTGATGCATGTTTAATAATTCAACTTTTGGATTTTGAATTTGGCGCCTCACATTTCACCGGGTAGTGTCGGGAGAGCGCCCCACCGCTCCCTGAGAAGTTAAAGAAGGATTTTTAAGCCTTGAGACATGGATTGTGTATGTGTGCCATTCAGAGGGTGAATGGGCAAGACAAAAGATTTAAGGGCCTTTGAACGGGGTATGGTAGTAGGTGCCAGGCACACCGGTTTGTGTCAGGAACTGCAACGCTGTTGGATTCTTCATGCTCAACAGTTTCAAGAATGGTTCAAAACCCAAAAGGCATCCATCCAACTTGACAACTGTGGGAAGCATTGAAGTCAACATGGGCCAGCATCCCTGTGGAACACTTTCGACACCCTGTAGAGTCCATGCCCCGACAAATTGAGGCTGTTGAGGGCAAAAAGGGGCGCAACTCAATATTAGTAAGGTGTTTTTAATGTTTGGTATACTCAGTGATATGTCTTCATACCAAGTGCATACATTTCCCCCCCATACATGAATGAATTAGCCTACACCCACATACATTTTTGAGAATAGACCAGGCCTCAGTAAATGGTGGTTTATGTTACGGTTGCCACTACTAGACCTAAATTAAACATTGCAGGACAGGTCTCACCAACCTGCAGAGAACAGTAGGCATGTGGTTAATAATTCATGGAAGAAAGTCAACATCTTCAGATCCTCCTTCATTTCCCACAATTGTCTGCTCCATTTCCCTCTGACAATGACAGGAGAGGGCCTTGGTGCTGGAGTATGGCGATCTGTCACTGTCCTCCACAATGTGAGTTTGTTATCGCTCTCAGTGACTGGGATCGCACAAATTAGGCCGGCTTCCTATGAGATATTTCCTGCTCCTGGATCAAAGAGTTTCTATCCGCAGAGGAAAAGTGATAGATGGAAAAAAGCAGTCGCTGTGAGATGGCCATCAGAAGACAAAGATAGCTTTCTGTGCTTCCTGCACCCTAGATGCAAGACCTTCAAACCTTCGTTATGGCTCCAGTGAAACAGTTTGTTACTTTTAGATGAGGACCTCCAAGCTTTGTAAAACGATACTCGTGCTCGGTTCGCATCCGACACTGACTGCCCAGCAAGGCATTTTTCCTCCATTGTCTATGAAAAGCATTGATGTAAACGAGTTAGACAGCCACGTCAATCAAACTAGTGCAAATAACCCTTGAGGTGCAATATCCAAATCAGACCTGGGGTCACAGAGATTGGGCGTAATAGACACAAAAGGTACTCAGCATAGAGGGGCTTCTTGAATAATTTAAACCCGTAAAAGGTTGAGTTGGGATTCATCAGTCAAGTGGGGGGAGGGGAGGTGGATACAAGCAGTTAAACACATGAGTTGAACAAGTGGCCATTATATCAGCTCCCCTTCCAGTTTATGACACTTGAGATCCTTCACACTACAACAAATAGCTTACTGGTAATGTGGAGACAAGCTTTGGTAAAAAAGCAGTTCCCGCAAGACAGTTTAATACTGGAGGAGATTATAGAGATTGACTAGCCTATTTCTTTAAGGGTTGTTTTCAGAGTGGTCATGTTCCATGTGCACTAATTCAAGACATTCTAGAACTTCATTACTATTTTTCAGGTTCTTACTATTTCAATTTTTTCAGTTCTTTGGAGTAACAAAGCTGTGAATTGGAGATGGAGGGGATTTTACACTTCAATCCAGTTAGAGCCCAGTGAAAAAAGGTAGGTGTTTTCTTAAGGTAGGACAATAAACAGGGGAAGGTGTTTGAAATGTCATTGTGAGAATAAAGGCCGTTTTTTTCAATAGAGAGAGTGTGTGTGTGTCTCGCCTGCGGTAGCAAAGTCACTGATTCACACCATCCACTCTCTACTTTTCTCTACCGGCTGTTATGCAAATTCCAGCTCTGTGCACGTCGCACACTTCATGGCTAAGCCTACAATAGCGTGTGGAAAGTCAGGGATTAAATCGCTCAGTGTGACATAGTGTGTGTGTGTGTTTTTCTAATGCATGCGCTCTCTGCCTGAATCAATGTGTATTATTTTTCATCTAGCTGTACTTAATCAAATGAAACGTCACAGTCATGGAGTGAAGTTGTTATGCTGCCAAACATATTACATTGGACAGCGCAAAAACTAAGAAAAATGAATAAATAAAATATACAATACATTCATAACTTTAACAGAATGAAGGGTTCTGTTACATTTGGGCCTTCCTGGCCCTCCTTGTAGACAGTATTTTGTAGATGGTAGAGAGCAAGTCTTGGTGCTCTGGAATATATGGTAGCCATATTGGTTTATAAAGAGCGGTTTCAACGAAATTCCTGCTACGATAGTGTTTCCCCTATATTCATTTATTAGCATCATATATGTATAATGAAGAAAAAATGATCTGGATGTAAAACATTCAGTGTAAACTTAAAATTATAAAACCAGATAAAGTATGTAGAAAAGATAATGGACAGTAATGGAATAAAATATCTAAAATAAAATAGCGTGGGAGCCCCACTGAGTTTGTTAAAATGTTTAAGTCAATCAGACCGCATTAGAAAACCACATAAGACATGGCAAAAATTGTAGAATTGCAGGAAATGAGCTTTAAAATATGTATTTTTATCTCAGGCCCATGACAAAATGTGTAGAAATGTTTGGTAACTAGCTTTAAATATGTAGAAATGCAGGTAACTAGCTTTAAAACTGTGGATGAAAAAAAAAAATCTCAGCCCATGGCAAGATTTATAGAATTCAAGGAAATTAACTTAAAAAAAAAAAAAAAAAAATAGGTACAATTTTGTCTCTGCGGCCAAGAGGACGGTTTCCAAACATTTGATCTCCAGTGTTCTGGAACAGAACAATTTTTTGTTTTTTGTACTTTTTCCTCCCAAATTTCGTGATATCCAAATTGGTAGTTACAGTCTTGTCACGTCGCTGCAACTCCCCTACGGACTCGGGAGAGGCGAAAGTTGAGAGCCATGCGTCCTCCGAAACACGACCCTGCAAAGCCGCACTGCTCACTTAACCCGGAAGCCAGCCGCACCAATGTGTCGGAGGAAACACCGTCCAGCTGGCGACCGAAGTCAGCGTACAGGCGCCCGGCCCACCACAAGGGGTCATTAGAGCACGATGGGACAAGGAAATCCCGGCCGGCCAAACCCTCCCATAACCCGGACGACGCAGGGCCAAACGTCTCCTTCCAGTGTCTGCCTGCCAGCTATTTAAGGATACTATAGTGATAACAATTCACAGTGGATTTATTAACAACAACAAAAAAGGTAGGACTTCTGGATTCTGGTGCACACCTAAGTTTGTTAGCTAGATCTGGTACAGGGTGTTGAGCTAGCCCTGGCATTGGGCCAATTCTCAAACTTTCAAAGTTACTCCATATTAAGCGCTCCTCCGTAGCTAGGTACAGTGAGCTCTGAAAGTATTGGGACAGTGACACATTTGTTGTTGTTTTGGCTTACTCCAGCACAATTTGAAATTATACAATGACTAGGAGGTTAGTGCAGACTGTCAGCTTTAATTTGAGGGTATTTTCATCCATATCGGGTGAACAGTTTAGAAATGTCAGGACTTTTTGTACATAGTCCCCCCCACATTTTAAGAGTTCATACCAATTATTTTGGATTCACTTATACAGTGCATTCGGAAAGTACTCAGACCCCTTCACTTTTTCCACAAATCTTGGTTTCATCAGACCAGAGGATCTTGTTTCTCATGGTCTAAGAGTCCTTTAGGTGCCTTTTGGCAAACTCCAAGTGGGCTGTCATGTGCCTTTTACTGAGGAGTGGCTTCCGCCTGGTCACTCTACCATAAAGGCCTGATTGGTGGAGTGCTGCGGAGATGGGAGAACCTTCCAGAAGGACAACCATCTCCACAGAGAAACTCTGGAGCTCTGTCAGTGACCATCGGGTTCTTGGTCACCTCCCTGACAAAGGACCTTCCCCCCCCAGATTGCTCATTTTGTCCGTGTGGCCAGTACTAGGAAGTGTCTTGGTGGTTCCAAACTGCTTCCATTTAAGAATGATGGAGGCTACTGTGTTCATGGAGACCTTCGATGCTTCAGAATTTTTTTGCTACCCTTCCCCAGATCTGTGCCTCGACACAATCTCGGAGCTCTACGGACAATTCCTTCCACCTCATGGCTTGGTTTTTGCTCTGCCATGCACTGTCAACTATGGGACCTTATATAGACAGGTATGTGCGCCTTTCCAAATCATGTCCAATCAATTTTAATTTACCACCTGTGGACACCAATCAAGTTGTAGAAACATCAAGGATGATCAATGGAAACAGGATGCACAGTAGAGTCTCATAGGGTCTGAATACCTATGTAAATAAGGTATTTTCGCTTGGTCATTATGGGTATTGTGTGTAGATTGGTAAGGGAAAAAAATGACCTAATTCATTTTAGAATAAGGCTGTAATGTAACAAAATGTGGAAAAAGGAAGGGGTCTGAACACTTTCTGAATGCACTGCATCAGCGAAAAAAAGAGGTGACTGTACGTTTTACTCTGAGCGGATTGCCACATCCCTAAAATGGCCACGAGAGGTTTGTATTTATTAAGGATCCCCATTAGCTGTTGCCAAGGCAGCTAATGAGGATCCTTAAAATATGACATGACGTGCCCGCAGGCCACTGCTCTACTACCACATATCTACTACCACATATCCTGATAACAATACATTTCACAATATAGCACAATTTCTGTAAATTCAATGAATAGTTTATATAAAATGACCACATGTAAAGGCCTATTTCTTATTACATTTTGAAATAAACTCAACAAATAAAAAGGTACTTTTAAAAAATATATTATTTCTCCTTTTATTTAGAACCTTTGTGCAGATTTTCAATTAAGCATGTAACAAAATATAAAATATTAATATATAAAATCTAAAAAAGGTAAATATTAAACACTTAAACTATAGATGCAAACAATAAATATAGGCCTATAATGTTATTTTGGCATTAATACGTGACACATATCAATTTGCATTTGGTACCTTGGGTCCAGTGTTAGCACCAACTCACGAAACCCCTGTTTCTCGACCGAGTAAATTGGGGCCATGTCTTTGCAGATGTAAGTTGTAACGGCAGCTGTTATCTCCTTCCATCTCAGTGATTCTTTGCGATATGGTGTGCCGCGGGCAAAAGCCTCTTGCAACGTCTGAGTCGGGGGGGGGTTTGTTTTGAGCACTCAACTGTACTTTTTTGGGTCTCATCCGTAGACTCTCTCCATACGGTTTCACATGATTCTTGCGTAGGTGGTAAAAGAGGTTAGTGGTGTTTGAGCCTGTTGTCGGGACCGGGCCTGCGGCAAATTTTGCATAGGACGGTTTTCTGGTCCGTGTCAGACTTTTCATACCCAAACCTCGTCCATGCGACCGAAATTCCCAGTCTTAGGTCAGTTAGGATTACCACTTTATTTTAAGAATTTGAAATTTCAGAATAATAGTAGAGAATTATTTATTTCAGCTTGTATTTCTATCATCACATTCCCAGTGGGTCAGAAGTTTACATACACTCAATAAGTATTTGGTAGCATTGCCTTTCAATTGTTTAACATGGGTCAAACGTTTTGGGTAGCCTTCCACAAGCTTCCCACAATAAGTTGGGTGAATTTTGGCCCATTCCTCCTGACAGAGCTAGTGTAACTGAGTCAGGTTTGTAGGCCTCGTTGCTCGCAAACACTTTTTCAGTTCTGCCCACAAATGTTCTATAAGATTGAGGTCAGGGCTTTGTGATGGCCACTCCAATACCTTGACTTTGTTGTCCTTAAGCCATTTTGCCACAATTTTGGAAGTATGCTTGGGGTCATTGTCCATTTGGAAGACCCATTTGCGACCAAGCTTTAACTTCCTAATTGAGGTCTTTTGCTTCAATATATCCACATATTTTTCCTTCCTCATAAAGTCATCTATTTTGTGAAGTGCACCAGTCCCTCCTGCAGCAAAGCACCCTTGAAAAACTTGAAAAACAAGTTTTAATGACTCCAACCTAAGTGTATGTAAACTTTCGACTTCAACTGTATATCGTCATATCGCCAAGCCCTATCTACAATACAAAATCCATGTGTACGTGTGTGTAGAGTGCGTATTATGAGTGTGTATGAGTGTGTCTGTGCGTGGGTCTCTTCACAGTCCCCACTGTTCCATAAGGTGATTCTACTGCTTGCGTCAGTTACCTGAGTTCCATGTAGCCGTGGGTCTATGTAGTACTGTGTGCCTCCCATAGCCTGTTCTGGACTTGGGAATTGTGAAGAGACCTCTGGTTGTAAGTCTGCATGGGTGTCTGAGCTGTGTGCTAGTAGTTTAAAAACAGAAAGCTAGGTGCATTCAACATGTTCTTACAAAAACAAGTAATGAAGTCAATCTCTCCTCTACTTCGAGCCATGACAGATTGACATGTATATTAATGTTAGCTCTCCATGTACATTTAACGGCCAGCCGTGCTGCCCTGTTCTGAGTCCTTTGTAATTTCGCTAAATCCTTTGTGGCACTTGACCACACAACTGGACAGCAGTCCAGGTGTAACAAAACTAGAGCCTATAGGACTTGCCTTGTTGATCATGTTGTTAAGGCAGAGCAGTGCTTTATTATAGTCAGACTTCTCCCCATCTTAACTACTGTTGCATCAACATGTTATGACCATGACAGTTTACAATCCAGGGTTACTCAAAGCAGTTTAGTCACCTCATCTTGCTCAATTTCCACATTATTCATTACAATATTTAGTTTAGGTTTAGAGTTTAGTCAGTGTTGTGTTCCAAATACAATGCCTTTAGTTTTTGAAATATTTAAAGGACTAACTTATTTCTTGCCATCCATTCTGAAACTGACAGCAGCTCTTTGTTAAGTGTTGCAGTAATCCTGATTCTACCTGGATTATGTTGGAGGCTTCCATTAAAGAACACCCTCTGTGTTCTGTTAGACAGGTAACTCTTTATCCACAATATAGCATGGGGTGTAAAGCCATAACGTGTTCTTCCAGCAGCAGAATATGATCGATAATGTCGAAAGCCGCACTGAAGTCTAACAAAACAGCTCCCACAAACATTTTATCATTAATTTCTCTCAGCCAATCATCAGTCATTTGTGTAAGTGCTGTGCATGTTGAAGGTACTTCCCTATAAGCGTGCTGAAAGTATTATCAATTTGTTTACAATAAAATAGCATGGTATTCAGTGGCTACCCGTCATTCAGGGCAGGTGGGGCAGAGCCCCACATCTTTTTGCATGTTATTTTGGCATTAATACGTGTCACATTTCAGTTTGCAAACAATGTAAAAAAAATATATAATTGAGTTAATAAAGCCTTGCTCAGTGCTTTCTGTGGTGGGGGCAAGCAAGTAGAAAATAAGGAGCATTGCAGCGTGATTGGCTCAGTGTTCTGTCACTCAAGGGGACATTACGTCAATGCCAAGTCTAAGAGTAGAGCTAGCAAATTCTAGCCCCTTGGGTGCTGCCATAGACTTACATTAGAAGTAGAGGTCGACCAATTAATCAGAATGGCCGATTAATTAGGGCTGATTTCAAGTTTTCATAATAAATCGGTAATCGTCATTTTTGGCCGATTATTGCCGATTATATTGCAAACCACGAGGAGACTGCGTGGCTGCATGACTACCTGTTACGCGAGTGCAGGTAGCAAGGAGCCATGGTAAGTTGCTAGCTAGCATTAAACTTATCTTAATTAACATAATCACTAGTTAACTTCTTAAGGAGCAGCAAGGTGCGCACTCCCGACACTACCAGGTGAAATGCAAGGCGCCAAATTCAAAATCCAAAAGTTGAATTATTAAACATGCATCAATATACAAGTGTTTCATAGTCATCAAAAGCTCTGCTTCTTGGCAATATCACAGCGTTGTCAGATTTAAAAAAGGCTTTACGGCGAAAGCACCACATTTGATTGTTTGAGGGTAGCACCTAACATTTTTCCCATTACCATGAATTCATAAGCCTTCACGGTTCACAGAAAACACATTTCACAGCGAAAACAAATCAATTACCTTTTGAAGAACTTCTGCTGAGGGCTTCCAAAGTGTCCAACGAAGACAATCCATGGTTCTTTTGTTAGAAAAAGTAATGTATTATATCCATAAATCTCTGTTTGGTTGGCGCGTTATAATCAGAAAAAACAGCATCGACTCCTCCATTGAAACGTGAAGAGAACTCGTTCAACTTGTACCTATAAACTTGTCCAAGAACAATCAAACATCATTGTAAATGTATCCTTAGGAACACTTTTATGTATAAATAGCATAATATTTCAACCGGAATATAAACTGGGCGATAAGAAAGGAAAAAAACAAAGGACGCGCCTGCCGGGAGCGCGCATTTTCTTGTAAGGACATCTCTGGGGGCACTTCCTTATTAGTCTTCTTCTCTGCTCTAAAAGCATCTAAAATGAATCCAAACACTTTCTCGAGACTGTTGACATCCAGAGGAAGCGATAGGTACTGCATTCATATGCCCTTATAAGGGCATTTTCATAAGGGAGGGGTTCCAAATGAGGCAATGTGTCAAAACCACTTTTTCCAGGACAGAAATTCCTCTGTATTATATCCATAAATCTCTGTTTGGTTGGCGCGTTATAAATCAGAA
The DNA here is from genome assembly GCA_003317085.1 of Hucho hucho. Lineage (NCBI taxonomy): Eukaryota > Metazoa > Chordata > Actinopteri > Salmoniformes > Salmonidae > Hucho > Hucho hucho. Next base: position 345,635 of record QNTS01000266.1, on the reverse strand, counting down.
AAAACAGCATCGACTCCTCCATTGAAACGTGAAGAGAACTCGTTCAACTTGTACCTATAAACTTGTCCAAGAACAAAAAAAAAACAAAGGACGCGCCTGCCGGGAGCGCGCATTTTCTTGTAAGGACATCTCTGGGGGCACTTCCTTATTAGTCTTCTTCTCTGCTCTAAAAGCATCTAAAATGAATCCAAACACTTTCTCGAGACTGTTGACATCCAGAGGAAGCGATAGGTACTGCATTCATATGCCCTTATAAGGGCATTTTCATAAGGGAGGGGTTCCAAATGAGGCAATGTGTCAAAACCACTTTTTCCAGGACAGAAATTCCTCTGGGTTTCGCCTGCCATATCCGTTCTGTTATACTCACAGACAAAATGTTAACACTTTTAGAAAATTCAGAGTGTTTCCTATCCAATTGTACTAAATATGTGCATATCCTATTTTCTGGGCCTGAATGGGAGGCATTTTACTTTGGGCACGCCAGGGTCTCCAAAACAGTCACCTCGTGCGCTGCTCCCTAAGAAGTTAACTACACATGGTTGATGATATTAGTAGTCTAACTAGCTTGTCCTGCGTTGCATATAATCAATGCGGTGCCTGAAATTGTGTCACTTCTCTTGCGTTCAGTGTAAGCAGAGTCAGGGTATATGCAGCAGTTTGGGTCGCCTGGCTCGTTGCAAACTGTGTGAAGACCATTTCTTCCTAACAAAGACCGTAATNCACTGCAGGATTTGAGTCCCTGGCGGCGTAGTGTGTTACTGATGGTAGGCTTTGTTACTTTGGTCCCAGCTCTCTGCAGGTCATTCACTAGGTCCCCCCGTGTGGTTCTGGGATTTTTGCTCACCGTTCTTGTGATCATTTTGACCCCACGGGGTGAGATCTTGCGTGGAGCCCCAGATCGAGGAAGATTATCAGTGGTCTTGTATGTCTTCCATTTCCTAATAATTGCTCCCACAGTTGATTTCTTCAAACCAAGCTGCTTACCTATTGCAGATTCAGTCTTCCCAACCTGGTGCAGGTCTACAATTGTGTTTCTGGTGTCCTTTGACAGCTCTTTGGTCTTGGCCATAGTGGAGTTTGGAGTGTGACTGTTTGAGGTTGTGGACAGGTGTCTTTTATACTGATAACAAGTTCAAACAGGTGCCATTTATACAGGTAACGAGTGGAGGACAGAGGAGCCTCTTAAAGAAGAAGTTACAGGTCTGTGAGAGCCAGAAATCTTGCTTGTTTGTATGTGACCAAATACTTATTTTCCACGATAATTTGCAAATAAATTCATTAAAAATCCTACAATGTGATTTTCTGGATTTTTTTTCGTCATTTTGTCTGTCATAGTTGAAGTGTACCTATGATGAAAATTACAGGCCTCTCTCATCTTTTTAAGTGAGAGAACTTGCACAATTGGTGGCTGACTAAATACTTTTTTCCCCACTGTAACATTGAAGGTTGTGCAATGTAACAGCAATATTTAGACTTAGGGTTGCCACACGTTCGATAAAATACGAAACGGTTCCGTATTTCACTGAAAGAATAAATGTTTTGTTTTCGAAATGATAGTTTCTGGATTTGACCACATGACCTATGGCTCATATTTCTACCTTGTTTTTCTCAGAGTTCCCAGTTGTTTTGAAAGCACCATAAATCCAGAGAATGCCAGACTGACAAAATTTGCCCACGAAGGACCGCCGGCGCCACCTTCCTGTTCAAGTGAGCACAGCACAACAAGGTGAGTCGAAACCATGTATTGTATAGTGCCGCATAAATTACGTAATATGCCAGGCAGATATGTATACTGTAGCTAAGAAAGTAATACTAAGTGTATGTTGTGTAGTAAGATGTTAGTAGCCCAAGTGCCTCACCCTAATAATTTGGTATATTTTCCCCCCTTAATTTTGCCTACTGTTCTGACTTGGTGGTGCACATGTAGCCTATAACCTGTTTTAGAGAAATGTAATAATCGAATATTGTAAGAGCTTCCTTGTCTGATTATATCCACCCTTTATTTATCCTACGGTTCTGGTGTACAGAGAGAACACTAAGAACGGCCCATGCTCTGAATTCTGCCGCTGTACAGTCGTGGCCAAACGTTTTGAGAATGACACAAATATTAATTTCCACAAAGTTTGCTGCTTCAGTGTCTTTAGATATTTAAGTCAGATGTTACTATGGAATAGTAAGTGGCTTCTTTGCTGCCCTTCTTGACACCAGGCCATCCTCCAAAAGTCTTCACCTCACTGTGCGTGCAGATGCACTCACACCTGCCTGCTGCCATTACCGAGCAAGCTCTGTACAGGTGGTGCCCCGATCCCGCAGCTGAATCAACTTTAGGAGACGGTCCTGGCGCTTGCTGGACTTTCTTGGGCGCCCTGAAGCCTTCTTCCAAACAATTGAACCGCTCTCCTTGAAGTTCTTGATGATGTGATAAATGGTTGATTTAGGTGCAATCTTACTGGCAGCAATATCCTTGCCTGTGAAGCCATTTTTCTGCAAAGCAATGATGACGGCACGTGTTTCCTTGCAGGTAACCATGTTTGACAGAGGAAGAACAATGATTCCAAGCACCACCCTCCTTTTGAAGCTTCCAGTCTGTTATTCGAACTCAAATCAGCATGACAGAGTGATCTCCAGCCTTGTCCTCGTCAACACTCACACCTGTGTTAACGAGAGAATCACTGACATGATGTCAGCTGGTCCTTTTGTGGCAGGGCTGAAATGCAGTGGAAATGTTTTGGGGGGGATTCAGTTAATTTGCATGGAAAAGAGGGACTTTGCAATTAATTGCAATTCATCTGATCACTCGTGACATTTTGGAATATATGCAAATTGCCATCATACAAACTGAGGCAGCAGACTTTGTGAAAATTAATATTTGTGCCACGACTGTACATTTCAAAAGTGCTAAACAAAGTTATTTGACTACGTCCGTCCTAGCTCACTCATTAAAGTCTTAATCAAAAATACGGATTGCCTCTTATCTGCTTGTTGTCCCCTTATACCATAGTTTGTACATCTCAATAGTCATTAGAAACCACATTCGTTTAAGCAAGTCAGCCAATTTTTTTTTAAAGGCTGTAAATGAGGCTGAATATACTGTTTCACTGCCAGACAAGGCTCCGCTGACAGCCAAGTGTAACAGTAGTAAGATGTTGGAACTGCTGTTGGGACAGATATATGTAGGCCCTAACAGTTTGTGGGCACCGTATGCCACCGTTATAGTGCAGCAATTAATGTATTGTTTAGTGTTGTGCTGTGTAGTGGCTTTGCTGGCATGCATTCCACTTTCTTTTTTGCCCTACCAAGATTTACATGCTAAAATCGCCACTGATTGGATCTGGTCAAACACAATTTTCCCCAAAGTTAACTAAGGGTTGGTAACAGGCTGATTGGTCTGCAATTTATTATTATTATTATTATTATATTTATTTATTTTTCACCTTTATTTAACCAGGTTGGCCAGTTGAGAACAAGTTCTCATTTACAACTGCGACCTGGCCAAGATAAAGCAAAGCAGTGCGACAAAAACAACGACACAGAGTTACACATGGGATAAACAAACGTACAGTCAATAACACAACAGAAAAATCTGTATACAGTGTGTGCAAATGAAGTAAGGAGGTAAGGCAATAAATAGGCCAATAGTGGCGAAGTAACTACAATTTAGCAATTTACACTGGAGTGATATGTGCAGATGAGGATGTGCAAGTAGAAATACTGGTGTGCAAAAGAGCAGAAAAACAAAAACAAATATGGGGATGAGGTAGTTGGTTGGATGGGCTATTTACAGATGGGCTGTGTACAGCTGCAGCAATCGGTAATCTGCTCTGACAGCTGACGCTTAAAGTTAGTGAGGGAGACATAAGTCTCCAACTTCAGTGATTTTTGCAATTCGTTCCAGTCATTGGCAGCAGAGAACTGGAAGGAAAGGCGGCCAAAAGAGGTGTTGGGTTTGGGGATGACCAGTGAAATATACCTGCTGGAGCGCGTGCTACAGGTGGGTATTGCTATGGTGACCAGTGAGCTGAGATAAGGCAGAGCTATACCTAGCAAAGGTATAGCTCATATAGATGACCTGGAGCCAGTGGGTTTGACCAGGTCAATGAAGACAGCTGCACAGTACTGTCTTATCAATGGCGGTTATGATATCGTCTAGGACCTTGAGCGTGGCTGAGGTGCACCCATGACCAGCTCGGAAACCAGATTGCATAGCAGAGAAGGTAAGGTGGGATTCGAAATTGTCGGTGATCTGTTTGTTAACTTGGCTTTCAAAGACTTTAGAAAGGCAGGGCAGGATGGATATAGGTTTGTAACAGTTTGGGTCTAGAGTGTCTTCCCCTTTGAAGAGGGGGATGATCGCAGCCGCTTTCCAATCTTTAGGAATCTCAGGGGTTGCAACAATGGCGGCGGGTAATTTTTGGAAGAGAGGGTCCAGATTGTCTAGCCCAGCTGATTTGTAGGGATCCAGATTTTGCAGCTCTTTCAGAACATCAGCTGTCTGGATTTGGGTGAAGGAGAAGCAGGAGGGGGGGGGGCTTGGGCCAGTTGCTGCGGGAGGTGCAGAGCTGTTGGCCAGGGTTGGGGTAGCCAGGTGGAAAGCATGGCCAGCCGTAGAGAAATGCTTATTGAAATTCTCGATTATTGTGGATTTATCAGTGGTGATAGTGTTTCCTAGACTCAGTGCAGTGGGCAGCTGGGCCAGAAGGGGTCTTCACTATTCTTGGGTAGCAGAATGACTTGTGCTTCCCTCCAGGCTTGAGGGTACAAACTTTCTTGTAGGCTTAGATTGAAGATATGGCAAATAGGAGTGTCAATATTGTCCGCTATTATCCGCAGTCATTTTCCATCCAAGTTGTCAAACCCAGGTGGCTTGTCATTGTTGATAGACAATTTTTTCACTTCTTCCACACCCACTTTACTGAATTTCATCATTTGAACTTGGATGTGTAGTGTCGGCGTTTGTTGCTGGCATGTCATGCTATTCTTGGCAACATGTGTAACTGATACACACACACACACACGTTAATGTTTAAATGTTTTTTTTATTTTGTCTGTCTTTTTCGTTATATGTCAGACCCCAGTAAGACTAGCTGTCACCATTGGCGTTGGCTAATGGGGATCCCAATAAATTAAATAAAAGTTGGTTGATTCAATGAATGATGGAGTTGAGTTTGTTTTTTTGCTCCAAAGCCCTAACTATCCCTCTTTATATAATTGATCATCTTTGTTTCATAGTATATAGTTTATACTTTATATTCAGTTTAGTCACATGATTTTTCAAATTTGCAGTACGTTTGCCAATCAGTTGTGCAGCCAGACTTATTTGCCATTCCTTTTGCCTCATCCCTCTCAAGCATACAATTTAATTCCTCATCAATCCACAGGGATTTAGCCAATTTTACAGTCTTTTTAGAAGATTAGAAGCTAGATATAATGCATCTGACATTCAAGTGTATTAGGGCAAAATGTTGTTGTGACAGTAGACTCAACCAATCACATTTAGTAATGGGTGGGTCCGTTTTTACAAAAAAACATGGAAACTTGTGCCTTCTCAAAGGCCAACAGGTCACTGCGCAATAGCGATTACTAGTTTTCCCCACGGTCTAGCTAGCCATCTTTTGTTGTAGGCTAGTTTGCAGCAGCCGCAGCAGGTGTTATCATAGAGGATGTTGTTTGAAATTTGTTACCTTCCACACTACCATTCAAAAGTTTGGGGTCACTTAGAAATGTCCTTGTTTTTTAAAGAAAAGCAAAAAAAAATTGTCCATTAACATAAAATTGATCAGAAATACAGTGTAGACATTGTTAATGTTGTAAATGACTGTTGTAGCTGGAAACGGCAGACTTTTTATGGAATATCTACATAGGGTACAGAGGCCCATTATCAGCAACCATCACTCCTGTGTTTCAATGGCACGTTGTGTTAGCTAATCCAAGTTGATCATTTTAAAAGGTTAATTGATCATTAGAAAACCCTTTTGCAATAATGTTAGCACAGCTGAAAATTGTTGTTCTGATTAAAGCAGCAATAAAACTGGCCTTTAGACTAGTTGAGCATCTGGAGCATCAGCATTTGTTGGTTCAATTACAGGCTCAAAATGGCCAGAAACAAATAATTTTCTTCTGAAACTCGGTCTATTCTTGTTCTGAGAAATGAAGGCTATTCCATGCGAGAAATTGCCAAGAAACAGAAGATCTCGTACCACGCTGTGTACTACTCCCTTCACAGAACAGAGCAAACTGGCTCTAACCAGAATAGAAAGAGGAGTGGGAGGCCCCGGTGCACAACTGAGCATGAAGACAAGTATATTAGAGTGTCTAGTTTGAGAAACAGACACCTCACAAGTCCTCAAAAGCCATCTCTCAGACTGGCCAATAAAAAGAAAAGATTAAGATGGGCAAAAAACACAGACATTGGACAATCTTAATCTTTTCTTTTTATTGGCCAGTCTGAGATATGGCTTTTTCTTTGCAACTCTGCCTAGAAGGCCAGCATCCCGGAGTCACCTCTTCACTGTTGACGTTGAGACTGGTGTCTTGCGGGTACAATTTAACGAAGCTGCCAGTTGAGGACTTGTGAGGCGTATCTACAGTATCCCCCTCCATCCTGTCAAAAAAAGATTGGCCCGTGGCTGAATCTAGGTGATGATCCCTGCACTAGAGGGGTAATGGGTAACACCCAATTGCTGTGATTCCTATGTTGTTGACACATTTATGAAATTTCTTATTCAAGTTACCAGTGTGGTAGTACTCGAGACTAGTCTTGAGACAACGTTTTAAGTGTCTCGTGTTAAATACATTTGTACTCGGTCTTGACTCGGTCTCGGACAGTGAAGACTCGTAATTTCTTCCCGAGACCAGCGGAGTAAAACATTTTTTTTTTTAAACACACACACACACACACACACACACACACACACACACACACACACACACACACACACACGTTCCTTTCTTAAAACATTAATACCTTCTATCTATTATAGACATGTTTGCTCAGTGGCGAACCTATTGGACCTGCCGTTTCCAGCTACAATAATCATTTACAACATTAACAATGTCTACACTGTATTTCTGAGGATGGAGCTGATTTCCTAGTGTTTTTATGTTCCATAATTCCTCAGAAAACTTGGGGGCCTAAATTTTTTTAATATATTGTAGGCTTAGATTGAAGATAATGCAAATTGGAGTGGCAATATCGTCCACTATTATCCCCAGTAATTTTCCATCCAAGTTGTCAGACCACGGTGGCTTGTCATTGTTGACAATCTTTTCACCTCCTCCACACTCACTTTACGGAAGTCAAAATTACAATGCTTGTCTTTTAACAATTTGATCAGTTATACTTACATGTGTAGTCTCAGCATTAGTTGCTGGCATGTCATGCCAGTTGCGGAACAAGATTGCATGAGGTGTAATGAAATACATCAAGAAATAAACAGGGCATAAATTGATCGTCAATAGTTACCACAGCCAAAAAGTCATAAACCCTGTTTGTCAAATTCTGATCTTAAAATGTGATTAACCCTAAACACACTGCTAACCTTATGCATAACCTTAAAGTAAGAACACAAAAGCCATTGACTTTTGGCTGTGGTAACAAATGAAAACCACAAATTCCTTCGCTAAAATCGGGAAACCGGCCATGGTTGGTTGGCTAACATAGGTAAAACTAGCTACTTTAGAAAGAGATGAATTAGCTAGCAGTTGGAAAGACAAATCTAGCAAGCTGAAAATCTCAACTCAGTAGGGTGTCCACCCACTCTGCCCAGAGTGGGTAAAAACACACTTTGGGGAAGTATTTTATGTAAGGAAGAGAAATTCATTTTACCAATACAAATATGATTACTCATGTTCTGAATCATTCAGTGGGGTCTTTAACTTCTTAGGGAGCAGCTCCCGAGGTGACAGTTTTGGAGAGTCTGGCGTGCCCAAAGTAAAATGCCTCCCACTCAGGCCCAGAAAATAGGATATGCACATAATTAGTACTATTGGATTGGAAACACTCTGAAGTTTCTAAGAGTGTTAAAATATTGTCTGTGAGTATAACAGAACTGATATAACAGGCGAAAACCCGAGGAATTTCTGTCCTGGAAAAAGTGTTTTTGACACATTGCCTCATTTGGAACCCCTCCCTATTGAAAACAGACATATATAGGAGTAAGATTGCAGTGCCTATTGCTTCCACTGGATGTCAACAGTCTCTAGACAGTGTTTGATGATGTTTAGTTGCTCTGGATGGTAATAGAAGAAGAATTTCGAAGTGGTCATCGGATGTAAACAGAAGAGGAAGCGCGTTCACGGGCTCGCGCGCGCTGTGGTTTTTTCCTTTCCTATGGTCCAGTTTATAATCCGGTTGAAATATTATAGTAAATATACATAAGTGTTCCTAAGAATACATTATCAATGATGTTTGATTGTTCTTGGACAAGTCTTTAGGTATAGGTTGAACGAGTTCTCTTCACGGTTCAATGGGCGAGTGGACGCTGTATTTTATGAACATAATGCGCCAACCAAACAGAGATTTATGGATATAATAAATGACTTTTTCTAACAAAAGAACCATTGGATGTCTTCGTTGGACACTTGGGAAGCCCTCAGCAGAAGTTCTTCAAAAGGTAAGGGATTTGTTTTCGCTGTGAAATGTGTTGTGTGAAACGCGATGGTTTATGAATTTATGCTAATTAAAAAAAATTGGAGGTGCTATCCTCAAACAATCAAATGTGGTGCTTTCGCCGTAAAGCCTTTTTGAAATCTGACAACGCTGTGATATTGCCAGGAAGCAGAGCTTTTGATGACTATGCAACACTTGTATATTGATGAATGTTTAATAATTCAACTTTTGGATTTTGAATTTGGCGCCTTGCATTTCACCGGGTAGTGTCGGGAGTGGGCCTAAGTAGTTAACCTAATATCCAAAATGTAGTATTTATTTACATAATACATCAGAAGCTTTTGGGTTGATTGTTCAGCAACAAAAACGACACACGCGTAACCATGTGCAAAACAGATGACGTTGGCTTAGGTTGTTGACAACATGTATACTTCGTCCCCAATGTTGATAGAAAATGTAAATAAGTGCGCACAATTACCACTCGTCTCAACTACATCGTTACAGTTGTTGGTTAGCTAGCCAGCAAATGTTTGACATAGCCTTGACATGAAATCAGTCAAAACAACAAGACATATCAATAACATGATGAAACAAGCTGATTTAGCCACATATAATTCCCCACATGGCAGTTTCTTGTCATCCTTGCTAGCAATCTGCCATCAAAAATCACAACAGGCTGACTTCTGCCCCATGGCAGCGCACGCATCGTTTTCATGACATTGTCCACCAACCCGTCTATAGCGGCTTTTTGTAACAACTTGAGGATTTTACACTTTGTGGTCCCCCAGAAAAAATTAAATTACCATGACATGAGCTAAATGAAAAGGTTTTCAAAATAAAAACCTTGGTATACGCTCAGTATATTTCACAGAGATACACTGGTTTTTGTGAGGAATCTTAAAAAAATAAAAAATAATAACGGCTAAGGGCTGTTCTTAGCACGACAAAACGCAGAGTGCCTGGACACAGCCCTTAGCCGTGGTATATATTGGCCATATATCAAACCCCCAAGGTGCCTTATTGCGATTATAAACTGGTTACCAACGTAATTACAGCAGTAAAAAAAAAAGTCATACCTGTGGGATACGGTCTGATATACCACGGCTGTCAGCCAATCAGCATTCTGGGCTCGGCCCACCCAGTTTATTATAACACAACACACACTTGCTGTGAGATGTTAGCCCACTCTTCCAACAAGGCACCTGCAAGTCCTGTGACATTTCTGGGGGGAATGGCCCTAGCCCTCACCCTCCGATCCAACAGGTCCCAGACTTGCTCAATGGGATTGAGATCCGGGCTCTTCACTGGCCATGGCAGAACACTGACATTCCTTCCTTGCAAGAAATCACGCACAGAACAAGCAGTATGGCTGGTGGCATTGTCATACTAGAGGGTCATGTCAGGATGAGCCTGCAGGAAGGGTACCACATGAGGGAGGAGGATGTCTTCCCTGTAACGCACAGCGTTGATTGCCTGCAATGACAACAAGCTCAGTCCAATGATGCAGTGACACCGCCCCAGACCAAGACGGACCCCCCACCTCCAAATCGATCCCGCTCCAGAGTACAGGCCTCTGCAAAACCGCGACTCGTCAATGAAGAGCACTTTTTGCCAGTCCTGTCTGGTCCAGCGACGGTGGGTTTGTGCACATAGGAGACGTTGTTGCCGGTGATGTCTGGTGAGGACCTGCCTCACCAGACATCCGTTCATTAATTGTTTATGGTTCATTGAACAAGCATGGGAAACAGTGTTTAAACCCTTTACAATGAAGATCTGTGAAGTTATTTGGATTTTTACAAATTATCCTTGAAAGACAGGGTCCTGAAAAAGTGACGTTTCTTTTTTTGCTGAGTTTACACACATACACACACACACACACAAACACACACACACAATGGCTCAAACGATATCCATCTTACCTGGCTCTATATTGTTTTATGTCCTGCGGATTCGATAAGAAAGATTACGAGTTCAACTGGAAAGTGAGCATGTCGGGTAACCAGTAGCCTTAATTCTGGCACAGAATTGAGCATAGTTGACGCGATGAGAGACATGACGTTTCGACTATTGGTTTTCTTAGAGCACGTAGTCCCAAACTGGGGTACACTTACCCGCAATTCCGTCAGGAGTACGCAAAATAAAAATGTGATTCACATTTAAAAAAATAAAATATATTTTTCAAACTGTTTTCACATTTTCAAACAGTACATTTATATTTTCCAACGGGGCTATACATTTGGGTGAGTTCCCCCCTCTCGCCTGAGTAGCCTCATTTCACTGCCAAAATAAAATTAAACCATCTAGGGTTTAGCGAAATAACAACACGATGTAAAATACAGGTAGCCTAGTCAAAAAATGTACATCCAATCACATTAACCATTACTCTCTCGCAGGAATTCCCCTAACGGTCAGTATGTAGCCAAACGTAGCTGCTAATCATTTCTTTTGCTCGAAAATTGATAAATGGTTAAAAAAAAATAAGGCCTGCGTCCACAGAGACACATACCAGCTCTACTGGTAGTACTGCTACTACCAGCAGTACTACACCTGCACCTATAGACGACACAAGTTGTTCTGCTTCCACGAGCACATCCAACGCTAGCATCAGTGTTTCTACATTTGTTGTTAGCCCAGCTAGCATGGACACTGACAGTTGTGAATCTGATGCAGCCGAAGAGCTACTGCCCCTTTACCCGAGAAAGCACCGAACAGACAAGGACGTTGGACCATCGAAGAGGTGCAAATATGATCAGAACTACATTGATTTGGGGTTCACTTATATTGGGAGTAGTGCCTTTCCTCAGCCAGTGTGTTAAATGTGCAAAAGTACTATCTCTACTATCTCTCGATGACACCCTTCACTCTTGCGCAGACATTTAGAAACAAAAGTTTTTTGAGCGAGAATTAAGACAACTTTCGAGTAAGGATGTATAAAAGCAACAGATACCATTAATAAGAAGGGGCTAGAAGAGTCTTATATTATGAGCAACCGAGTGGCTAGGACAGGCAAGCCCCATACTCTTGTGGAGGACTTCATTCTTCCTGCTACTGTGAATATGGCTGGGACAATGCTGGGGGGAAAAGGCCCAAAAAACTATACAGACAATGCCTTCATCAAACAACACTGTTTCACAACACATCAGTGACATGGCAGGAGATGTTTTGAAACAATTACTGCATCGCACACAAGCCAGTGAATTCTATGCGTTACAGCTGGATGAGTCAACAGACGTGGCGGCCTGGCACAGCTCCTGGTATATGTCCGTTACCCTCTTCTGCAAGCCACTGGAAACCAAGAGAGGATATTTTTAAAGTACTGGACAGCCTTGTGACATCAAATGGACTTTGGTGGTCAAGATGCGTTGGCATCTGTACTGATGGCGCAAAAGCCATGACATAGTAGAGTGTCATGGCTTTTGCTGCCAAGGGAATGCCTGACAACTTGAAAGACGTTTTGGACACTACAGTGAAAATTTTACTTTGTTAAAGAAAGGCCCCTAAACTCTTGTGTATTTTCTGCACTATGCAATGATATGGGCAGTGACCATGTAACGCTTTTACGGCTAAATATCAAGGGGCAAAGTATTGACACGTTTTTTTTAAAATTGAGAAACAAGCTTAAAGTTCTCTTTATTGACCATAATTTTCACTTGTCTGACCTCTTGCATGATGATGAGTTTCTGGGTGATGTTTTTTCTCGCCTGAATGATCTGAATCTACGATTACAGGGACTCTCCTCAACTATATTCAATGTGAGGGACAAAATTGAGGCTATGATTAAGAAGTTGGAGCTCTACTCTGTCTGCATTAACAAGGACAACACACAGGTCTTTCCATCAATGTATGATTTTTTGTGTGCAAATGAACTCAAGCTTACGGACAATGTCAGATGTAATATAGCTAAGCACCGGAGTGAGCTGGGTGAGCAAATACGCAGGTACTTTCCTGAAACGGATGACACAAACATCTGGATTCGTTATCCCTTTCAAGCCCTGCCTCCAGTCCACTTACCGATATCTGAACAAGAGAGCCTCATCGAAATTGCAATAAGCGGTTCTGTGAAAATTGAATTTAATCAGAAGCCACTGCCAAATTTCTGTATTGGGCTGCGCTCAGAGTATCCTGCCTTGGCAAATCGTGCTGTTAAGACACTGATGGCCTTCGCAACCACGTACCTATGTGAGAGTGGCTTCTCGGCCTTCACTAGCATGAAAACAGACTGTGTGGAAAATTATTTAAGACTGAGATGCTCTCCAATACAACCCAACATTGCAGAGTTATGTGCATCCTTTCAAGCACACCCTTCTCATTAACCTGTGGTGAGTTATTCACAATTTTCAATGAACAAATAAAGTTTGATATGTAAGATGGCTAAATAAAGAGCAAAATTATTTATTATTATTTGTGCCCTGGTCTTAAGAGCTCTTTGTCACTTCCCACGAGCTGGGTTGTGACAAAAACACACTCGTTCTTATGTTTAATAAATGTATCATATAGTGTTTGTGTGGCAGGCTTACAATGGGGGGTATGCAGCTGGAGGTTTAATGACTGAGGGGTGCGGGTCTATAAAAAGTTTGGGAACCACTGTTTTAGAGGATTACCTACACAATTAACAATTGTCTGTTGACCCGTTGATCAAAAAATGCATTTTGAATTGACACCCCAATTAAACAAGTAGAGTTGGGGCCTGAGGGCACACGCTTCATGTTCTGTAGTGAATGTATTGTAATGTTTTATAATTGTATAACTGCCTTAATTTTGCTGGATCCCAGGAAGAGTAGCCATAATAAATACAAAACAAAAACACCTGGCTAGCATGGTTCTGACATGGATTAGAGTAACGTGCCAGATTACTGGACATAGATAACTACTTATGAAAAACGAACGTCCCCGTGTCCTTAATTAAATAAACTAGCAATTTTAGCCATTATCCTCTTAGCTAGATCACCAGTTAACGTTAGCTAACTACAGTAGTTAACGAATGACGATAACTCGCATTTGACAGACACACTAACGTTAGTCAACCTCTTATACAATCCCATTACATACCATGTATAGTACTGTCTGCACCACACACAAACAAAACAGTGAATGCATTTCCTTGTGGTCCAATGTTCTCTAGCCTAGGTAGGTGGTTCGTTAGCTAACTGCAGTCGCTGGCTACAGGTAATTGTCCAGGCAATGTCTTCAATTCAGGCCAGCAAGTTGTTAGCTAGCTAGCTGCTACTAGCTAAACCTAGCCTAGGCGGCGTTCAGAAAATGCAGATAATAAACTAGCGTTGGCTGTTAGCTAATGTTAGCTTGTGGAAATGTTACTTACTTTCAGTGTGGTCCTGGATGCATTTAGTCATTTATTTTCCGTGTAGCGATTACGCCAGAAACGAGGAAGCGACGTCAATTTGTGATTTCAGTTAGTATCCCAGAGCCCTCTTCAGTTCGCCTCCACTGATATAAAAATCAAAGATGGTGCATAAACGAAGACAGCTTACTCCGGCTGTTTACCATTGAAAAAAGTGATCAGTTCCGGTCTAACAGGGTGTCTCCCAAAGACACCAATGCAATAGCAGCTGGGTCTGGTATACTTACGTTCATTAAAACGGAATAAAAAAAAGAGTGGAGTGTCTCGCTTCCTCTTCAGTCTCTGTAAAATGGTCCCGGAAGTGTTGATCCAACATCCTGCGAGAAACTCAGTTCCAAGAGTATTCTGTTAGCACATTGTCATCATGGAAATTACAGGTCAATGTGCTTTATGGGCGCCAGGTAGCCTTGTGGTTAGAGCATGGGCCAGTATTCGAAAGGTCGCTGGTTTGAAATACGCGAGCTGACAAGGTGTTAAAAAAAAAAGTAAATGTGCGCTTGAGCAAGGCACTTAACCCTAATTTGCTCCAGGGGCGCTGTACTACTGTGAGTGACCTTTGTGTATGACATTAGTCGGTCACACTTGGCACTTCTCAATGAGGAATTGGTTCCACCAATCTTTCCTGCCGATACTGGTTGAAAATCTCATGGTATTGTCAAACATGTAGCACTGGAGGTTCACCCTACTTTACAAAAGGTCAAGCATTTAAAACAAAGTGTATAGACAAACTTTATCCACTGACAATTTTAGCACTAACAGTATTGAGGTTATTTTGATATCTACCACTCATAGAAATTAAACAAAAATACAGGTAGTCTAATCATGGAACACTAAACAGCAAGCATTGCTCAGAGGCTGTCATCCTCATTACATTTAACCAACAAAAAAAGTGACCGGACATCTTAAGATGGGTTCTTATTTGTCCTATTTCATTGATGTATAAGTATTTATTACATCCTGTCCCCCCCCAACATTTTGATATCATTCTTAATGGTCTAGCGCCATCTACTGGTATGTAGAGGTTACCCATATGACCAGAAAAATATTTGCTAATAAATTAGTTGGGGCATGATTTCCATAGTTGTTGGTCATGCAGGGAATCCACTGATGCATATGCTAATTCTACCAACAAGGAATTTCAATATCAAAAGAAACATTGTAAGCACAGAAATCCTAAGAAGTGCAATTTAGATTGAGAAACTGGACTAGGTTTTGGAAACAGGAAAATCGCGTAACAAAACGTTATGGAATCAAGCATACAAAAAAAGGTTTATTAAAATGTACAAAAACCATGAATTCATCAATTATATACACAAAGATATACAAAATCTGCCAGCCCATTCAAGTACTAGAAGCAATGGCTTTTTAATTGGGACACCATTGGCAAAGCTCATTCATCAGCATCCTCATCTTCAGCAGGCAGTGGTCTGGATCTGAAAGGTGAGTGATTGACATTAGATGGAACAGCAATGTTCGGCCCATAATCACATTTATACAGGCTCTGCAGCACAGTCAGATGTACCCTGAAAATGTGAAACCTGGTACATCACCCAACGTACATACACACAGAATCACAACCTGCCAGATGAGCCTTCAAACTTAAAATTACATTTTTACAGAAACAAAAACGGCACGAATGCACTCATTTCCCATTGATTCTGCTTTGGCAAATAGCGGCACTAAACCAGGGTAAAAATAGTAATCCTCAGAATCTATTGCAAAAACATTGCAAAGTTATCTATAGAGGACAGATGCAATGCAGTATATTGAAGTGTCAGAATAAGTTCTTAATATTAGTAACTTTGGCAAAGTTTTTGGAACAGATTATAATTAATATGTTTGAGAATATACACTCCACTTCCTCCAGATCTGCAAGCACTAAAAAGGAAGGCATGTTAAGGCTGCTGTTGGACTGGCTCAAAAACTAAGCTTTAATAGAATTCAAACATACTTCTTGGATGCCTTGGACACTCCACTACCTCCAGCCTCTTCATCATCTGACTGGGGGAGCTGGTTCTCTTTCTCAGGCTCCCTGCCCTGCCCACCAAAGAAATCCCCAATGCCTTTTTGCCAAGTTGGGGTGGGCCGAGGACACACAGGATTCCCGCCAGCAAATTTACTCTTAGCTGTAAAACAATGCCAGCATTACAATAGACGCATATCTGCCATGACTACTCACCACTGATGGACACATGAGAAAGAAATGCATCTGGAGGCAATAGATGTTAGCCATCAACCATTTTTGGTAAAATAGGCATCTAGTTAACATGGACATATCTGGCTATTAACTATACAATTTAACTTTAAGCCTGAATGAAATCATGACTCACCAGGCGTGCCTGCTTGAGAGCCGCTTGATGCATTTGCAGAACTCGAGGCACCCAATGACTTCCTGGGTGCAGATGCAGCCACAGCTGAAAATTGATAAGTGTGTTAGTTAGCAAGTCATTTAATTAAGCAAGAGCCGTGTATTGAAATGCAGAGTTTTAGTTATAATGTATTGTAGCAAAGTAATCTACACCGACACATGTGTGACTGGCTTGTTTAGTTTGGGCGGTGAAATTGGCGCCAGATTGAGGATAATGAATAACAAGTAGTTAAAATACTCCCAATAAGACATTTTACCTCCATGTTTTAATCCAGTCTTTCGTTGTAAACAATACATTTAATAGCGTTAAAAAGGTAATCAAATCCGGCACAAAAACCATAATGCGAGTACGAACGCGTCTGGGTTAACATGAGCGCCATCTGTGTTCACAATTCTATTGAAATGGCGGGAGACAATCTTAACTAGTCAATCAAGCCATCTAGTTAACTAGCTAATCACTAAAATCGAATGAGCAGTTAGTTCCAAAATAATGAAATGCAGGGGTTGCAATTATCTTCGCAAAACTCGCTGGCTACAGTAGCTAGCGATTCCAGTTTCGTACAATGAATAACCATCTAACTAACGTTAACTAGCTTGTTATGAATCAAAATAAGTAACATAACTTGATAGAACATTACCTTTCCTGTAAGTTCCGGGGACACTGTCTGCCTTCGTCCTCACCATGTTGTTTAACTTTTTTTTTTTTTACCCACAACCTGAAACAAAACGGGACATACACTTTCAATGTAGACTTCAAGAAAACCCAACGTCAATTCTACTTTCCCGCCTGGGTTTAAATGACGAATGCCAGTGTTGCCAACTCCTCAGTAAGGAAAGTAGCCATTGGCTGTCCTAAAAGTCGATAGAAGTCGCTAATGACGTCATCGCCTAATTTGCATAATTGGCCATGTGCATATAATTGTGATGGACGCTAGAGGAATAACGTCGTGGGAGAGACAAAAAGTGAGTAAAAAACACCCTAAATATGTTTAGTACAAATTAACTTTCTTCTGTCGATTCTTGTTTTTTTTTATGTCACAATTCCAACCCTCCTCCTTTATCCTGGCTTGGGACCGTCAAAAGTGACCCAAAAGAGACACTGGCGGAGTTACTTACATTTTTATTTTATATTTTTATTTTAGTTTTCTTAATTTACTTTGGTTTTTAACTTTATGGTCCACATAGGAGCCCACAACAAGTCACAGTAAAACATGAACATTTTTAACCATTATTTTTTTATATACATTATTTTGTATACAATCTACATTAACAATCTAAAAGGACCAAAAAGAGACAATAGAAAAAACTATCAATGGCAATGTGAGAACTAGGTAACTAGTCTGGCCCTAATTCAGGTTAATTGTTTTTCCCCCCCCCAGACCCCCCTCCACACACACACAGGCTGTGCTGGCTCACAGAAAGAGTGGGTCATGGTCATTTTGGTCAAGGCTCTCTATGGCAGGTTCAGCAATTGAGGGAGCTGACTTAAATGAGTAAGCAGCTGATGTGCCAAAAAGCTGCAACACTATCAAAATAAAGTCGCACACTACATATATACTCTCAAAAAGCTGCAAAACATTATAAGGCAGCTGGTGCTCATAGCAGGCCTCAGCAGACAGCTTCAGTCCATATCGAATGTACAGGATGGAGTTAAGGGTCTGCAAGGACATCTGATTTCTAAGTTTGCTTTTTACCACACTCATCTGGCTGAATACTCTCTCGACTTCAGCATTCAAGTGTGGCAAGGACAACACAGACACAGCAGCCATGGCAAGTTCTTGAAACGGGTTGATATCAGCTGCATCCCTGAACTTCCAAATCTCACTCTAGAAGCACAGTGTGTTTTTTGTCTCATTCCATTTACTAAGATGGTTGGCACGCCATTGCTGGACAATCTTGTCTATCTCTGCAGGGGAGTAGCCAAGGAGCCTGGATATCTTTTCTATTGCTCCAGGGCTCTTATTGTGCTTTAGAGTTTCCTCCATATTGAAAACGGACATAAACTGCAATGCTTCAATGTTGTCCGGCAGTCTCACCCTCAACTCATTAGTGAGGGAGATGGTGAAGGCTACACACCGCTTTCAGACATTGTTTTCATCCTCAGGCGCAAGATGGAGCTCAGCTGCCTTTGACTCAAAAAGGTAACCAAGGTACGGTTTGGGACTGTGGGAAATGGATATGTTTTGCTTGCCTTTTCACACTGTGTGCTCGTTGTATCATTACGCCGCATATGTCTTGCTTGCTTTTTCACACTGTGTGCTCGCTGTATCATTAAGCCGCAACATTACTATAGAATATGATAACAGTGTTGCAACATGTGCATGACTAACTGGGAACCGGTGGCCTAGCCTAGGGGTGTACACAGTACTTAGAAGGCCACATCTATTCTGCACAACAACAACCTAACAATGAAAGCTGAAGCGCCAAGGGGTTGGGACCAACCTGTGCGCCCACGATAGGCTGAGTAAGTCTAAAACCACGCTCAGCCCCTACTCTGATAGGCCCACCTAGAGCAGGAACTACTACTGCCAGAGTATTAAAGAAGAACTTTGTGACAGGTTAGGAGTTCTCTGCTCTGCCCTGCGTGGTGTTAGTGAACCCGTATATACGAAAGATTGCATTTACCATTTATTGCTTGGCTATAATAAAAAACATAGAACATATTCAGTGACTCTGTGTCACCTTTTGTCCTGATGTCAGATTTGATTGACGCAACCCTAACAGGACTGATGTATCCATCTATTGGCCCTTTGAGTACATCCACATTTGCCAGTGGATTCAGCACCCTGCTGCTCACAGACTTGATTTGGCTAACCAAGCTGTCAAGTAGTTTGAGGATCTACTTGCTATCCCTCAAAAGCCTTGGTGGCCAACTGTACCTCACCCAGCACTGACTTCCAAAAAAGTCAGATACAATATGTTTTGAGGATCACTGTACATGGAGCATAAAACCTCAGCCATGTAGCAGTGTTCACTGGACTTGGTGACTGCGAAATGCAGTCTAAGCTCCTCCCACTGGTCCAAAATGCGTGAAACTGCAGGTTCAATGGAGAGCCAATGTGTGGCACACACCTTGGTTATCTGTAAAGGTTTCTCCCCACAGTTGATGGTCTCATATATGGCCTTGTAGGCCTCCCTGCGCTTTGGAGACACTGAAAACCAGTTATAAGTCCCTCGTAACAAGTACTCCGCACTACGGGGGATGGTGTCATTGGAAGCATGACTTACAGCAAGCTGCAGAGAGTGGCACACACAGCGAATAAGAACCAGATATTTGAGACCATACTCTTCCTTCAGCACTTTATGGACCCCATTGTTAATCCCCGTCATAACAGAGGCATTGTCAGTCCCTATCCCCATGAGTTTCTCTGAGAAAGCAGCTCTACATGCTTCTCCAATGTGATCACATGCCAGCATGGAACAGTGTTCAGTGATAGCTGATGCCATTTAAACCATAAATGGCAGCTTGTTTTGGGTGGAACTGTTATAAGGCTTTGTCTTTTGAGTATGTTTTTGAGTTTACGTGTTTTTTTACATCACTAAGTTTGGTGTAGAAATCAGCCTTACAATACAGGCAGTATGCCCCGTGTATCATCTCCAATAAACGGCTTCAACCAGCCTTTGAATTCAGGGTTTGATTCCCACTCCTTTCTGTATTTTTGAGTGTACAGTTTAGCCTGAGACATGATGAGCTAGCCAGCTAAATGTTTAGCTTATGTCATAGAGAGGCACACACACAGTGGACAAGGTGAGTAAGTGATGGAGGCTGTGTGAGTCAAATGCAGTGATTTATTTTTGTGCAGTGATTTATTTTAGACAAAGAACATTTTACATCCCACCCTGAATGTAAGCCAGGGCGGGATCAGCCAGCGGCGGCTTCCCGCATGCGCGATTCATTTGCAGTCTGGACGTGGAGGGGTGAACATCTCCTGCTCTGACTGCAGCTGGGAGGGACTGCTGCGCAAGGACTGGGCCGCCTAAGTGCTTTGGGACAGGGGTGGGGCCCACGGCAGCACCCGCTGCTCGTTGAGAAGAGTAAGAACGATACGTGCTTTCACATCAGTCTCCAAAAGTCTCCAATAACACCAGAAAAAGTTGCTAGATTTGTCGCTAGTCGATTTTTGGAAAATGTGTCGCTAGAGGGGTCTGAATACTCGCTAAATATAGCGACAAAGTCGCTAAATTGGCAAAACTCAATCTCCTGGCTCACCTGACGTCATTGGTTACGTGACCATTTTCCCTCCCTTCACGAAAGCATCGGCCGTTTCTTCTGGGCAGCTCAAAGCACGCACCCACTAGCGTGTTTTGTACTTCGATAGGTTATTACATTGAAAACTGCTTATGGTCTGAATGGAGACAAAGCCTCAGATCAATGTGCAAGTTAGGCCAAAATCGGCAACCCGCGTGGCGCAGTGCAAGCTGTGCCACTAGAGTCTGGGTTCGAGTCCAGGCTCTGTAGCATCCGGCCGTGACCAGGAGACCAATGGGACGGTGCACAATTGGCCCAGCGTCGTCTGGGTTAGGGGAGGGTTTGGCCGGCAGGGATGTCCTTGTCGCAAGGTGTAGGGTGTTTCGTCTGACATTTGTGCGGCTGGCTTCCGGGTTAAGTGGGCATTGTGTCAAGAAGCAGTGCGGCTTGGTTGGGTTGTGTTTCGGAGTACGCACCGCACTCGACCTTCGCCTCTCCTGAGTCCGTACAGGAATTGCAGAGATGAGACAAAACTAACTACCAATTAGATCCCATGAAATTGTAGCCAAAAAAACCAAATTCGAATAAAATTCAACAAAAAGTTAGGCCAAAATCTTCCTCAGTAGAATAGTTTCCAACCAGATTTGGAAAGTATTCTCTCCTTCACTTTTCCACATTTTGTTATGTTAGTCTTATTCTAAAATTGATAAAATATTTTTTTCCCCCAATCAAAGCATTATGGGGTCTCTCTTGCTTCACAGCTATTTTCAGGTCTCTAGAGATGTTCGATCGGGTTCAAGTCCGGGGCAAGCTGGGCTACTCAAGGATATTCAGAGAACTGTCCCGAAGCCACTCCTGCATTGTCTTGGTTGTGTGCTTAGGGTCGTTTTCCTGTTGGGAAGTGAACCTTCGCCTCAGTCTGAGGTCCGGAGGATCTCTCTGTACTTTACTCTGTTCATCTTTCCCTTGATCCTGACTAGTCTCCCAGTCCCTACCCCTGAAAAACATCCCCACAGCATGATGCCTTCCACCACCATGCTTCACCGTAGGGACGGTATTGGCAAGGTGATGAGCGGTGCCTGGTTTCCTCCAGATGTGACGCTTGGCATTCAAGCCAAAGAGTTCAATCTTGGTTTCATCAGACTAGAGAATCGTGTTTCTCATGGTCTGAGAGTCCTTTAACTCCAAGCGAGTTGTCATGTACCTTTTACTGGGGAGTTGCTTGTGTCTGGGCACTCTACCATAAAGCCCTGATTGGTGGAGTGCTGCAGAGATGGTTGTCCTTCTGGAAGGTTCTCCCATCTCCACAGAGGAACTCTGCAGCTATGTCAGAGTGACCATCGGGTTCTTGGTCACTTCTGTGACCAAGGCCCTTCTGCCCCAATTGCTCAGTTTGGCCAGGCAACCAGCTCTAGGAGGTTCCAAACTTCTTCAATTTAAGAATGATGGAGGCCACTGTGTTCTTGGGGACCTTCAATGCTACAGAATTATTTTGGTAGCCTTCCCCAGATCTGCGCCTCGACACAATCCTGTCTCGGAGCTCTTCCTTCGACCTCATGGCTTGGTTTTTGCTCTGCCATGCACTGTCAACTGTGGGACCTTTATATAGACAGGTGTGTGCCTTTCCAAATCATGTCCAATCAATTTAATTTACCACAGGTGGACTCCAATCAAGTTGTAGAAACATCAAGGATGATCATTGGAAACAGGATGCACCTCAGCAAAATTTTGAGTCTCATAGCAAAGGGTCTGAAGACTTATGTGAATAAGGTATCTGGTTATTAAACAGTTTTTGCTTTGTCATTATGGGGTATTGTGTGTAGATTAATGAGGACATTTTTATATTTAAACCATTTTAGAATAAGACTAACGTAACACAATGTGGAAAAAGTAAAGGGGTCTGAATACTTTCCAAATGCACTGTATGTGTGTGGGGGGGAAGAGGGGGGAGCAGTGTAAGGCAGGTGTGCAAAAATACAGTATGATAGGTGTGTATGTGTATCCTGTAGAACACTGAGGGCCCTCGGAGACAGGCCAAATTTCTTTAGCCTCCTGAGGTTGAAGAATTGCTGCTGTGCCTTCTTCACCACGGTGTACGTGTGGATTGACCATTTCAGCTCATCTGAGATGTGTCCGCAGAGGAATTTGACATTTTTGACCATATACATGACGGCCCCATTGAGGATGGGGGCATGCCCAACCTGGTTCCTCCTGAAGTCCACAATCAGCTCCTTTGTTTTGCTGACGTTGAGGGAAAGTTTGTTTACCTGGCACCACACCGTCAGAGTGCCTACCTCCTCTCTCTCGTCAGCAAACTTGATGATGGAGTTGGAACTGTGTGAGGCCGCTCAGTTGTGGGTATACAGGGAGTACAGGAGGGGACTGAGGAAACAACCTTGTGGGGCCCCCATGTTGAGGATCAGTGTGGAGGAGGTAATGTAGCCTACCTTCACCACCTGACGCAACAAGCACAGCTCTGCGTCAAACTGCCACACTGACAACGACATCTGAGAGGAGAAGGGAGGGAGGAAAAAAGGGAGGAATGGGAATGGGATGGAGGCAGAGAGAAAAAAATAAAAAATTATTTCACCTTTTATTTAACCAGGTAGGCAAGTTGAGAACAAGTTCTCATTTACAACTGCGACCTGGCCAAGATAAAGCAAAGCAGTTCAACACATACAACAACAAATAGTTACACATTGGAGTAAACAAACACAGTCAATAATACAGTAGAAAAAAAAACAAATCTATATACAATGTGTGCAAATGAGGTAAGATAAGGAAAGTAAGGCAATAAATAGGCCATGGTGGCGAAGTAATTACAGTATAGAAATTTAACACAAATGGTAAATGTGCAGTAGATAAATGTGTAAAGTAAAAATACTGGGGTGCAAAGGAGCAAGATAAATAAATGAATACGGTAGGGGATGAGGTAGTTGGTTGGGCTATTTACAGGTGCAGTGATCTGTGAGCTGCTCTGACAGCTGGTGCTTAAAGCTAGTGAGGGAGATAAGTGTCTCCAGTTTCAGTGATTTTTGTAGTTCGTTCCAGTCATTGGCAGCAGAGAACTGGAAGGAAAGGCGGCCAAAAGAGGAATTGGCTTTGGGGGTGACCTGCTGTGAGATATACCTGCTGGAGCGAGTGCTACATGTGGGTGCTGCTATGGTTACCAGCGAGCTGAGATAAGGCAGGGCTTTAGCAAGCAGGGACTTGTAGATGACCTGGAGCCAGTGGGTCTGGCGATATACAGAATGGTGTCATCTGCATAGAGGTGGATCAGAGAATCACTGGCAGCAAGAGCAACATCATTGATGTATACTGAGAAGAGAGTCGGCCCAAGAATTGAACCCTGTGGCACCCCCATAGAGACTGCCAGAGGCCCGGACAACAGGCCCTCCGATTTAACACACTGAACTCTGTCTGCAAAGTAGTTGGTGAACCAGGTGAGGCAATCATTAGAGAAACCAAGGCTGTTGAGTCTGTCGATAAGGATGTGGTGATTGACAGAATCGAAAGCCTTGGCCAGGTCAATGAATACGGCTGTACAGTAATGTCTCTTATCGATGGCGGTTATGATATCGTTTAGTACCTTGAGCGTGGCTGAGGTGCACCCGTGACCAGCTTGGAAACCGGATTGCACAACGGAGAAGGTACGGTGGGATTCGAAGTGGTCAATGATCTGTTTATTAACTAGGCTTTCGAAGACTTTAGAGAGGCAGGGCAGGATGGATATAGGTCTATAGCAATTTGGGTC
>QNTS01000266.1:233064-313584 GCA_003317085.1 Hucho hucho | reverse complement strand
TGAAAGCAGGTTCACACTGAGCACATGTGACAGACGTGACAGAGTCTGGAGACGCCGTGGAGAACGTTCTGCTGCCTGCAACATCCTCCAGCATGACCGGTTTGGCGGTGGGTCAGTCATGGTGTGGGGTGGCATTTCTTTGGGGGGCCGCACAGCCCTCCATGTGCTCGCCAGAGGTAGCCTGACTGCCATTAGGTACCGAGATGAGATCCTCAGACCCCTTGTGAGACCATATGCTGGTGCGGTTGGCCCTGGGTTCCTCCTAATGCAAGACAATGCTAGACCTCATGTGGCTGGAGTGTGTCAGCAGTTCCTGCAAGAGGAAGGCATTGATGCTATGGCCCGCCCGTTCCCCAGACCTGAATCCAATTGAGCACATCTGGGACATCATGTCTCGCTCCATCCACCAACGCCACGTTGCACCACAGACTGTCCAGGAGTTGGCGGATGCTTTAGTCCAGGTCTGGGAGGAGATCCCTCAGGAGACCATCCGCCACCTCATCAGGAGCATGCCCAGGCGTTGTAGGGAGGTCATACAGGCACGTGGAGGCCACACACACTACTGAGCCTCATTTTGACTTGTTTTAAGGACATTACATCAAAGTTGGATCAGCCTGTAGTGTGGTTTTCCACTTTAATTTTGAGTGTGACTCCAAATCCAGACCTCCATGGGTTGATACATTTGATTTCCATTGATAATTTTTGTGTAATTTTGTTGTCAGCACATTCAACTATGTAAAGAAAAAAGTATTGAATAAGATTATTTCATTCACTCAGATCTAGGATGTGTTATTTTAGTGTTCCCTTTATTTTTTTGAGCAGTGTATATAGTCTGAAGCTTCAATGTAGCTTGTAGGTCTAAAAGCGTTTTTGTCCTTTACTATGTTGAAATATCAAAGACTGAGCTTTTTGTGTGACTCTGGTAAGTCATTTCAAGTCGAAAAGCCTTGTTTTCCCTGGTACATAAACATATACTACTAACTAGTTCTTTTAAATTTACTTTGCAACATAATCTTACTGGCCGTGCAGTTCACTCTCCATCCCTGCTTTGGACAATTAATAACATGACTCTCGTAATTTACCCTTTTCCTTCATGGTTGATATTAAAGATGAAATGAGATTATCTTTCTCTCTCCTATTGTGTACCGCTGTTAAATACTGTGTCAAAATAAAGACTTAAGGAAAGGGAAAATAAGCACTCAGAACTACCAATTATTATAGATAAACATTAAAGAAAAGGGTAAACACAACACTGGACTGAACGCCCTAATTGTCAAACTAATATTCAACAATATAGAAGATACATAACTAAAGGTTATGCAATATTGGTATATATCCACTGCACACTTCTTATGTGTGTAATTGACATGAGATTACAGTACACAAACAAGAGTGTGCAATATATAAGGCTAGTCGGTGAACCTTCTGAAGTTTGAGGTCAGTAGGTCACATGACCAAGGAGCTATTTGCGTTCTAAAGTTTGAAAAATTAATGTAAAATCACCTGAAATGCAAAAAGGCAAACAAATGGGTGTGCAATATAGAAGGGTAGTCAGTGGACATTCTGAACCTTGTTTGAGTCCAGTAGGTCACAGGACCAAGGAGCTATTGAAATTCGAATGTAAAACAAGTTTGTACTTTGTTTACGCTCCCTAACTAATTCGGAATGCTGCTCACATTTCCACGTTTATTAGCTTTGGAAAGTGAATTAATGCCCACATCGTGAAAATAAGACCTGTGCAATGTTTCCAACTTCATGACACTTATTGGAGTCTGTGGCTCAAGTGGTTTGAAAGCTATTGAAAGTGCAAATATCTGGCGAATATCCAACCTGAAACTGTCTTTACCTCAGTACTCAGTGGATATTCTGAAAGGGTTGTAGGTCATATGACAGTAAGGAGCTATTGAAATTTGAAACTTTAAAAAATTCTCAATCTCATGAGATGCAAATGGACAATCAAAAGGGTGTGCAATGTGTAGGCCCACTGAGTGTACATTATGAACCTTGTTTGAGGTGTGTGGGTCACATGACCAAGGCGCTATTGAATTACAAAAATGTTAATAAATAATTTAAAATAGTGCGAGATGTAAATCGCTTAAGAAAGTGTGTGCAATATGTGTCTCTGCCATCGGGTTAGCTAGAATCAGTTTTGAACGTTTTAGGAGTAATGGTTAAAGAGCTCTTGAAATTTGAAACATTTGATTTGTCACTACCTTGACGGTCCCTAACAGCTGTTGGTGGACGTCCGGAAAACTACAGGCGAATATCTGTTGAATATCCAACCTGAGTCTTTACCTCGGTTGCTGAGGGCCGCCTGACTGCTCGGCTGAGTGGTCACAGAAACAGAGATGAACACTGGGAAACACAGGAAAGAGAGTCGTGTAAATTTCATAGCTAATGTTGATTATGATTAAGGAGAAACTTACATGCTACTTACATGTATCTCAAGTTAGGATTCAGCCCTCAGTTTTGTATCAGTGGACCATGTTCAGCAATTTACACAGATGTCTTTTTATACCATGTGTGCCTTGAGTTATTTTTTTTGTACAGATGTGAAGAGATTAAATGTTTTGTCTTTTTAGTCACATATACTGTGTATATTTTTTGTCACGTGATATGTGGATGTCTCACCCAGCTATCTTAAGATGAATGCACTAATTTTAAGTCACTCTGGATAAGTGTCTGCTAAATATCTATGTTTCACAAGGTTTATGCTACAGTAAAATTGAGTCTGAATGATGAAGACATGCATACACAGTTTGATAATATTACGCGGGCTGCCCAGTAATACTGGGACAGTATTTTCTGGACTGATGTTATATGATACTTTGTGATCAATGATGAGTTGTCTCTCGATTAACAGAAATAATTTCTGCATTAGGAGTGACTCAATCTGATTATGCCCCCATTTGAGAAATGAAAAATAAATAATTTACACTATGAAAAATGGATACAAAATATTATAAAAAGTATGCGAAACAACAGTTCAGTTAGATTTAAAGTGACATGTAGACTCATAAAATAAGAAAGGCACACAATCAAGCAAAAATACATGTAATACAGGCAATGTGTTGTACAGCTTCTTATGGTCAAAATAGAGCGGAAACTCCCTATAGTCTCTGCCTATCTTCAGGGGTTCATATCAGCAGTCTGTCTGGTACATTTGCCAATGTGTGTCCCTGCCTGGTTCTCAGCTCAAAGGTGCTGTACTTCGAGGAGGGGCAGACCCTGACGGTCTGGCAACCATCCTCTCCTCCAGATCCGTCCCTGCTTCCACCCCTCTCCCACTGGAGTGGAACCTGGAGGTCTTGGCCAGGCTGAGTTTCTGGAGCCTACGTAGACTGTCTAGCTGTCGGGGCGGATTATCTATCTTGGTGCGNTATAGTCTCTGCCTATCTTCAGGGGTTCATATCAGCAGTCTGTCTGGTACATTTGCCAATGTGTGTCCCTGCCTGGTTCTCAGCTCAAAGGTGCTGTACTTCGAGGAGGGGCAGACCCTGACGGTCTGGCAACCATCCTCTCCTCCAGATCCGTCCCTGCTTCCACCCCTCTCCCACTGGAGTGGAACCTGGAGGTCTTGGCCAGGCTGAGTTTCTGGAGCTTACGTAGACTGTCTAGCTGTCGGGGCGGATTATCTATCTTGGTGCGGGTGGTCGAGGACATCTGGGGTAAAATGCCCATTTCCTGTTTATCCTCCTCTTGCAATGTCTGTTGGGCCAACCTAAGAAGAATAGTACCATTCAGAGATTGCAAAATGAGCTCTGAATGGAAGTTAAGCATTCCACTGAGAGCAAGCAAGTTCAGTGTTTCACTGTACTTGTGCATGTGACACTTGAACATAGTTTTTAGACGTACTAGCTGGTAAGATAAAGAACATTATAAACTGGGTGGATCGAGCCCTGAATGCTGATTGGCCGACAGCCGTCTCAGTACCTGTGGTTGCTTTTCACACGCCTTGCTGCTGCATCTCCTCCACACACATGCCTGCCTTCTCCCCCCCTCAGCGGCTCTCTCTTTGAGGGGCCCTGCCTCTGTACTCCAGCCTCTGCCTGGTCCCCCCCCCATAGACTGCCATGGCTACAGAGGAAAGAGGGAGGGAAGAGGGGTTATAGCTGGGGCAGGACCTCAGAGGGAGAGAGTTATTCTCACATGTAGAATGAAAGAAACATAAATAAACATCTGTATATGCACTGTATTATACTGTGTATACCAATATACATTATATTATATACAGCACTATAACTAGACGCACTAGAAAGTCAAAATGCCTGGCGTGGAGAGGACAGTAACCTTTTCCTTCTGAAGTCTATGTGCCTCAGGTCTGGCAGGAAGGAGTTACCATCTGTCCCAGGTTTACTCGGTGGCTTCTCAAAGGCTGCTTGAGGTCCGCTCTGGTCCTGCTCACCCACAGGCATAGCGTCTGATATTGATACACCTGCTGTGCAGTCCCTTTCTGGGCTCCTCCGTAGGGGCTCCAGGGTGTCTGTGTTAGAGGTTGGAGCCTCTGGCGTGTAGTAGTGTATGGAGACCCGGGCTGCGTGGCCTTGTTTCTCTGGGCGTGGCCACTGGTGGTGGGACTTGGTTGGGTAGATGTTGGAAGAGCGGCAGGGCTCCAGGCCTTGTGGCGGGATGAACTCAGGGACCACCCTGCACTGCATGCCCGGAACTACTGGGGGAGACCTGACACATTTCCCACACAAAACACATTTGTGTGACGGACTGTCCAATCTAACAATGACATATTTCTGCAGACGATGTACGGTCCCAGTCCTGTATGTTCAGTCATAAATGCAGTCAACTTTCAATAAAGAGCATATTTTACCACTACGTTTTGCTGTAGTTACCTGGTGTGTAAAGCAGGCATCCTCTCTGAAAGACAAGAGTGATGACAGCATTCATACTGATCGAACATCTCTGCAATAGCAATATTTGATTAGCATCTGTTAAACTGTGGGGTGGAAAAGAATGCCACTGACTGCAGTTCTTTGTCATACTACTTTAATTCTAGTTCATACTACTTTTCTGTTAGTGAACACCTAACTTCATCTTGGGTGTGTGTTCATGTCAATATTGTACCATCCATTCTACCCACTCTATTTCTGCGCTCCAACCCACCTCTCATCCCAGCGTGGCTTCTGTGATCGGGGCTGAAGGGCATGGGCTGCTGCTGAATGGGGGTGGTGTGAACCCTGATCTTCGAGGTGGGCACAGGCACAGAGAAGCCGCGTTGCTGTATCGCTGTAAAGGATAAGGGGTGACGCTGAGGTCCCGGCCGCGGGGCCTGGGAGGAGCCAAACTGCAGCTGGGGACTCCAATACTGCAGCCGCTCCTCTGAGGAAGGGACGTTTATTGTAATGAATATTGCCCTGGAGGCAGAACTGAGCGATTTCCGCTATATGGGCCAGTTGCAAAGTAAAAATGAATTAATGAATTTAAGGTTAGGGTTAGGCATTAGGGTTAGCATTGTGGTTAGGGTTAAGATAATATTTTATTACTTTGTGGCTGTGCCAGCTAGTGACCACTCTGCAGAGCTGTCTCCAGGGTGTAACGTCTGCTTCCAACTCACACTCTCAAACACGTAGATACCCTGAACGTAGCTCACTTTCCAGCCCACACTCTCAACCACATAGATCCCCTGAATGCAGCTCACTCTCCAGATCCCAATCACCTGAATGCTGATCACCTGTTCACACACCTGTATGTCATTATCACACACTATTTAGTTCAGTTCTTTGCACCCCATCATTGTGAGCTATTGTTTGTTTTGTGACACACTTCTAGTCGAAGCGCTGGGTTTCCTGTAATAAATCCTCCTGTGTATGATAGTTTTGGTATGCCTCCCTAACGTCTATTCCCTGCCTGTACTTTAGCCTATCGGATTTCCTGTTATCAACTTATTGCCTGATCTCCCGGTCGACTATACTAGCCTTTTCCCGCCTGTACTGTTGCCTTTTTGGACCCCCGTGTATGACCTTCTGCCTGCACCTGGACCCAGCTACCTGCCTCCTCCTGTGGTCCTTTACAAATAAACACCAGCTCTCTGTCTCCCATCGTGTTCATTACACAGGGCAAGATTCATGACAATAAATGCCAACCTGAACATTCGGCAAATAAACTGGAGAAAAAAAAAGGTTTTTCTTGTGAAGTCACATGGCCAGAAAACTAAATCCATTCCTAATGATAAGAGTCTATCATGTACCTGTGACAGGTGGCTGAGTACGCAGGTATGCAGCCCTCACAGCGTCCAGGTATTCATTCTGGAACACAGTTAATGCTGAGCATCAGACTAGAAGAAAACAGTCATTGTTCGTTCATGCTTTTTGTCAAGTTTGATGGGGTGGGGATGCTCAGAGTGCATTGACTTACTGAGAAGAGGTTAGGGGGGGTCTAGGCCCAGGTTGTTGTGAAATACCTTGAGAAAATTGTACCTGTAACAGTACTTTAATGACAATGCAAAACGATCAACATACAGTAGGGCTTGAAGGGTGAAGGGCAGCCATTACCTTCTCTGACTCCTCCTCCTGCCAGAGGGTCACATGGCCTATGACCCCGATGCTTGTGGTGGGATGGGGGATCCAGGAGCGTTCTGTCTGACGGCTCACTGTCACCACAAACGGCACCTACCGTTACATCAGAAGTAGAAGCTCATGTCTTCAGAAATGAGATACTGGGGAAATGCAAAAGCCACAATCTGTCTAAGCAAATGAGGAAGCGCGTGAGCTTCTCTCTAATCCATACCTCTCTCTTCTTCTTCTCTCTGACCACGGCCACCGTCTTTTCCTGGATCCTCACCTTCATGTCCTCAGTGGGTAGCACAGGGTCCTGCAGTGAACAGACAGGAGGAGGAATGTCATTTGGCGAGTTTGTTTTGTTCCTAAAGTGAAATCTCCACCCAATGCAATGTAAAAAGAAACTCGCCCAATCACACTTGATCAATTATGGGGAACTCTCGCTGGCTATATCATCTGTACGTCTCTCCCAGCCTTTGTATAAGGGACCACTGTATGTTTCATTGTATCTGGTGGATGAGCTGCACTAATGTATTGTGTGTGTGTTCTTCTCACTATGTTCTTGATGTTCCTGTGGAGGACCTTTGGGTCGACGTTCCTCACTCTCTCCTGTCTCAGTCTGTTCCTCTCCTTACCACTCCTCAGGTGCTTCTTCTTCGCTTGGCTCTGCTAGAAAAGAAGTTGGCATTAGACTCAGTTAAAGCTATTGTACACAAACATAACTGAGGTCATATGAAGTTTAAGGTTCAAACGGCACCTCATCAGTTCGGTTCAGTAGATGGACAGGCAGGCCATCAGACTCTGTGCTGTTTGAGCCGCTGGTACTGTGGAGGAGACACAAAAAGGACATTTAGGTGTGTGTGTGTGTGTGTGTGTGTGAGTGATGCTCTAAAACCTTCCTTACCTGGACTCGATGTCAGAAACGGAGACGCTGAGAGATCCATCAGAGTCGACCTCCCGGCCCAGTCTCTCTCTGACCTCCTGCCTTAACATCACCCGCAACTCAGCTAGGCAGTGACTGGTCTAACAGACACACACACACACACATACAGTTACATACACCTAGGTCATTAAAACTCATTTTTTAACCATTCCACAAATTCCTTGTTAACAAACTATAGTTTTGGCAAGTCTGTTAGGACATCTACTTTGTGCATGACACAAGTCATTTTTCCAACAATTGTTTACAGACAGATTATTTCACTTATAATTCACTGTATCACAATTCCAGTGGGTCAGAAGTTTACATACACTAAGTTGACTGTGCCTTTAAACAGCTTGGAAAATTCCAGAAAATGTTGTCATGGCTTTAGAAGCTTCTGATAGGCTAATTGACATAATTTGAGTCAATTGGAGGTGTACCTGTGGATGTATTTCAAGGCCTACCTTCAAACTCAGTGCCTCTTTGCTTGACATCAGGGGAAAATCAAAAGAAATCAGCCAAAAAGAAAAGTGTAGACCTCTGTAAGTCTGGTTCATCCTTGGTAGCAATTTCCAAACGCCTGAAGGTACCACATTCATCTGTACAAACAATAGTACGTAAGTATAAACACCATGGGACCACGCAGCCGTCCTACCGCTCAGGAAGGAGACGCGTTCTGTGTCCTAGAGATTAACGTACTTAGGTGAGAAAAGTGCACATCAATCCCAGAACAACAGCAAAGGACCTTGTGAAGATGCTGGAGAAAACAAGTACAAAAGTATCTATATCCACAGTAAAACGAGTCTTATATCGACATAACCTGAAAGGCCGCTCAGCAAGGAAGAAGCCACTGCTCCAAAACCGCCATAAAAAAGCCAGACTACGGTTTGCAACTGCACATGGGGACAAAGATCGTACTTTTCGGAGAAATGTCCTCTGGTCTGATGAAAAAAAATAGAACTGTTTGGCCATAATGACCATCATTATGTTTGAAGGAAAAAGGGGGAGGCTTGTAAGCTAAATACCATCCCAACCTTGAAGCACGGGGGTGGCAGCATCATGTTGTGGGGGTGCTTTGCTGCAGGAGGGACTGGTGCACTTCAAAAAATAGATGGCATCATGAGGAAGGAAAATTATGTGGATATATTGAAGCAACATCTCAAGACATCAGTCAGGAAGTTAAAGCTTTGTCGCAAATGGGTCTTCCAAATGGGCAATGACCCCAAGCATACTTCCAAAATGGCTTAAGGACAATAAGGTCAAGATATTGGAGTGGCCATCACAAAGCCCTGACCTCAATCCCATAGAAAATATGTGGGCAGAACTGAAAAAGTGTGTAAGGGCAAGGAGGCCTACAAACCTGACTCAGTTACACCAGCTCTGTCAGGAGGAATGGGCAAAGATTCACCCAACTTATTGTGGGAAGGTTGTGGAAGGCTATCCTAAACATTTGACCCAAGTTAAACAATTTAAAAGCAACGCTACCAAATACTAATTGAGTGTATGTAAACTTCTGAACCAGTGGGAATGTGATGAAAGAAATAAAAGCTGAAATAAATCATTCTCTATGCTGTTATTCTGACATTTCACATTCTTAAAATAAAGTGGTGATCCTAACTGACCTAAGATAGGGAATTCTTACTAAGATTAAATGTCAGGAATTGTGAAAAACTGAGTTTAAATGTGTTTGGCTATGGTGTATGTAAACCTCCGACTTCAACTGTACATATTATGGCTCATCAACATGACAAGCTGAGACGTAACCTTGGTCACTGTGGTAGTGAGAGGTTGACTCCACTCACCTTGGTTGGGTCGGGATCACAGTAGTCCAGCAGTGTGTCACATAAGTAGTACCCCAGAGACTTCAGGTCCCTGGTGGTGAAATGGGTCCCCTTCCTGTTCCCTAAATACAGAATGGCTCTGTGAAATGAAGCTCTATAGCATGCATACACATATACACACACGCTACACCCTGTGCATTCTCACCCAGAGTGGAGCCTCCGAAGGTGGACTCCATGGTGTAGCTGTTCCTGATGCCTAGCCTCCACATGACGATGCGTCCTGTTCCCTCTTTACTCTGATGAACCCTGAACTTACAGCTCCTGAACGAGAACTTCAGGAAGAGGGCACAAAGATCGTGTTTTACTCCCTAGCTGTGACTTATAACATAACTGTATGATTGTACTGTGGTTTTATACTAGAGATGCCTTCTTGGCCAGGTCTCCAGTAAAAAAATATGATTTTCTTTATTTCAATAGGATTCGAACCTTGTCATTGGCGTTCTTGCTCATCATGAGCGGGAAGACTCTCTCATGGAGCCGTTGTGTGGCGTCATCGCTGTTGGTACAGCCGTACATGAAAACGTTGTTCTTACGACTGTGACCGTGGAAATCACAATACAACACCACATCCCTCTCAGCCATCAGTCTTGGGTGCCATGGCAACAACAAGAACAGAGGGAAAACCATGGCAACAGGGTCAGAAAAGGCAGAGTGAACTGACAAACCTCTCCATAGGTTAGAAAGGTATGATCTGTTTGAGTATCCTCCTGCTTCCCGCCTCTCACCTCTTGACCATGTTCCTGGTGTGCCAGACACAGGGGAAGGAGTCCCTCAGCAGGGTATTGTAGTTTCTGTTCAGGTCCCTGCCGGCCAGAGAGCAGCGGTAGTTCCCCACAACCACCCCGTCTGGGTTCAGCATGGGCACCACCTGCAAGTCCGCAGGGGAGAAATACAACAATCAACATGGGTGTCTTTATTGGGTGTTTCTAATTCTGAAGGGAAAACATAATTTATCCCACATGGCAGTCAAATACATAAATGAAACACATGGATATTTACAAAGATAAAAAGGCCCAAAGTGCGTCAGCAACCTTAAACACAAAAGTCTCCCTCAGCAGCCTGGCGTCGTCTGACTCTCCCAGCAGGAAGTCCAGGAAGCCCTGCATCATCCAGGAGCTGTTGGTCTCCCCGGGGTGCACCCTGGCTGTCACCACCACCGCTCGCTTGGCACTCCTATCCATCCACCCCCCTCCTGGTGACGTCACTGTCAGCACGTGCACAGCGTTGCCGGCCAGGCTGCGGCACAGCACCCGCAGCTTGCAGTAGGCTCCGGTGGCCGAGTTGGAGGTGAGGCGGCTGAGGTAGTGCTGCAGGTGGGAGTAGGTGTAGGGGTAGCAGTGGGCCAAATAGCAGGTGTCCGAGTCGTAGGGGAACTGGCCGGTCCAGGTAAGGGAGTGGAGGGACTTTGTGTTGGTGGTAGTGTTGTTGTCCTGCTCAGCCTGGTGGTGCTGGTTGCGGTAGTATCTGATGTTGGAGCCAGTTCGGCGCCAGCCCTCTCCCTTCTCCCAGGCGGCTCTTTCAGAGTAGAGCAGAGGCCTCATGCCCAGGCAGTACAGACTGCTAGCCTTCATCAAGTTGACTATGGTGAAGCGATAGGTGACCCCCGCCTTCATGTTTCTGACCCGGAAGTAGAACCACTGTGTGTGCTTGGTGGTGTACATGTCGGTGCGGAGGGTGAGCTCATAGTCATGGACACCACTGTGTAAGGGGGAGAGGGGGATAGAAAGAGAGTGAGAAGGAAAGATTTTTCCCTACACACAGTTTCCCTCCCGGCAACTTTATCAACAATTTGTAAATTGTAAATAGGTTAAACAGTTATACAGGCTCCGTAGACTCACACTTGAACTGCTTTCTGCAGGTTGCCGCTCTCAAAGCGTGACTCAAAGGCCAGGGTGGACTTGTTCTGATGCATGGCAGAGGAGGTGGAGCTCTTGATGGGCCCCCGGCTTCCTCCCACGCGAGAGTAGGTGAAGTAGGAGGTCTTTGTGCCTAAACAGGTGAAAGAATAAGAACAGGAGCTAGAAGGACAGGTGAGAGAGGTAACTGTCAGAAAATGAAAGCCTACTAAGGGCACCACTTTATACACCTTACTGACATTGAGTTAGGGTTACCTGGGTCAATGCAGTAAACCACGTTCCCCTTTTCCTCCCCGACAGGCATGGGGGCCCTCTCATGGCCCGTGGGCTGGTAGAACGGTTCTGGGTCTGGAGGGTCCCACTCTAGAACACAGCAATATATTTCAATAACATTCCAATTTGGATTAACACTATACTGTATAATAGTTAAAGAATGTGGAGCCCATGGAGAAACAGAACTCTGTCATGTATAGCTCTGGACTGTTCTATACATTGTAGAGGTCAAAACAACACTTAGTGTTTGTTACAGCATATACAGTTCAGTGGTATGTACCTATGTGGTGTATGGCTTCCTTGAACACCTCATACTCAATGGGCCAGCGGACCCCCTGGAAAGGGGTGGAGGGAGAGGGGATGGCAAACAGGTCCAGGGGCTCCCTAAGCCGGGGGATGGGACGCTCACCGTCAAAATCTATCACCAGCTGCCTGGTCCTGAGGGCCTGTCCCAGGTGCAAGGTGACTGGGGGATAGATATAAAACTGCATCGCAAAAAAGGTGATAGGTATAGTTTTGTCATGAAATTCTATGTACAGCAGTAGTAGTGTAAGGCAGCGTTGCAGTTCTTGACACACTCAAACCAGTGCACCTGGCACGTACTACCACCATGTGTATATATACACAGTACCAGTCAAAAGTTTGGATACACCTACTCATTCAAGGGCGTTTCTTTATTTGTACTATTTTCTACATTGTAGAATAATAGTGAAGACATCAAACCTATAAAATAACACATTGAATCATGTAGTAACCAAAAAAGTGTTATTTTAGATTCTTCAAAGTAGCCACCCTTTGCCTTAATGACAGCTTTGCACACTCTTTGCATTCTCTCAACCAGCTTCATGAGGTAGTCATCTGGAATGCCTTTCAATTAAAGGTGTGCCTTGTTAAAAGTAAATTTGTGGAATTTCTTGCCTTTTTAATGTGTTTGAGCCAATCAGTTGTGTTGTGACAAGGTAGGGGTGGTATATAGAAGATAGCCCTTTTTGGTAAAATATCAAGTCCATATTATGGCAAGAACAGTTCAAATAAGCAACGAGAAACAACAATCCATCATTACTTCAAGAAGGTCAGTCAATCTGGAAAATGTCAACAATTTTGAAAGTTTCTTCAAGTGCAGTCGCAAAAACCATGATGAAACTGTGATGAAACGCTATGATGAAACTGAGATTGCAGCAAAAAAAAAATGCTTCAGAGTTCAAGTAACAGGCACATCTCAACATCAACTGTTCAGAGGAGACTGCGTGAATCAGGCCTTCATGGTCAAATTGCTGCAAAGATATCACTACTAAAGGACACCAATAAGAAGAAGAGACTTGCTTGGGCCAAGAAACACAAGCAATGGATATTAGACTGGTGGAAATCTGTCCTTTCGTCTGATGAGTCCAAATTGGAGATTCATGTTCCAACCGCTGTGTCTTTCTGAGATGCAGAGTAGGTGAACGGATGATCTCTGCATGTGTGGTTTCCACTGTGAAGCATGGAGGAGGAGGTGTGATGGCGTCGGGGTGCTTTGCTGGTCACACTGTCAGTGATCTATTTTGCATTCAAGGCACACTTAACCAGCATGGCTCCCACAGCATTCTGCAGCGATACACCATCCTATCTGGTTGGTGCTTAGAGGGACTATCATTTGTTTTTCAACAGGACAATGACCCAAAACACAGGCTGTGTAGGGCTTTTAGACCAAGAAGGAGAGTGATGGAGTGCTGCACCTGATGACCTGGCCTCCACAATCACCCGACCTCAACCCAATTGAGATGGTTTGGGATGAGTTGGACCGCAGAGTGAAGGAAAAGTAGCCAACAAGTGCTCAGCATATGTGGGAACTCCTTCAAGACTGTTGGAAAAGCATTCCTCACGAAGCTGGTTGAGAGAATGCCAAGAATGTGCAAAGCTGTCATCAAAGCAAAGGGTGGCTACTTTAAAGAAATTCAAATATAAAATATATTTTGATTGTTTAACACAATTCCATGTGTTATTTTATAGTTTTGATGTCTTCACTATTATTCTACAATGTAGAAAATAGTTTTTTTTTATACAAAAACTGAATGAGTAGGTGTGTCCAAACTTTTGACTGGTACTGTGTAAATATATACAGTATATATATAAATTTGTTTCTAGACATTTTGAGTCTGTAATAGAATCCACAAATGATGATGCTCCAGATACTCAACTAGTCTAAAGAAGGCCAGTTTTATTGCTTGTTTAATCAGAACAACAGTTTTCAGCTGTGCTAACATAATTGCAAAAGGGTTTTCTAATGATCAATTAGCCTTCTAAAATTATAAACTTGGATTAGCTAACACAACATGCCATTGGAACACAGGAGTGATGGTTGCTGATAACGGGCCTCTGTATGCCTATATAGATACAACATTAACAATGTCCACACTGTATTTCTGATCAATTTGATGTTATTTTAATGGACAAAAGAAATTGCTTTTCTTTCAAAAACAAGGACATTTCTAAGTGACCCCAAACTTTTGAATGGTAGTAATATATATATATATATATAAGTGCATTTGGAAAGTATTCAGAAAGAAAAAGACTTTTTCCAATTTTTTTTTATGTTACAGCCTTATTCTAAAATGGATAAAATATACTTTTTCTCTGCATCTATCTACACACAATATGCCAACGACAAAGCAAAAACTTTTTTTTTACATTTTTGCAAATGTATTAAAAATAAACTGTAATATGACATTTACATAATATCACATTTTCATTTACCCTTTACTCAGTACTTTGTTGACGCACCTTTGGCAGCGATTACAGCCTTGCCACACCTGTATTTGGGGAGTTTCTACCATTCTTCTTTGCAGATCCTCTCAAGCACTGTCGGGTTGGATGGGGAGCGTTGCTGCACAGCTATTTTCAGGTTTCTCCAGAGATGTTAGATCGGGTTCAATTCTGGGCTCTGGCTGGGCCACTCAAGGACATTCAGAGACTTGTCCCGAAGCCACACCTGTGTTGTCTTGGCTGTGTGCTTAGGGTCATTGTCCTGTTGGAAGGTGAACCTTATCCCCAGTCTGAGGTCCTGAGCGCTCTGGAGCAGGTTTTCATCAAGGGTCTCTCTGTACTTTGTGCCGTTCATCTTTCCCTCGATCCTGACTAGTCTCCCAGTCCCTGCCGCTGAAAAACATTCCCACAGCATGATGCTGCCACCACCATGCTTCACCGTAGGGATGGTGTCAAGATTCCTCCAGACGTGACGCTTGGCATTCAGGCCAAAGAGTTCAATCTTGGTGTCATCAGACCAGAGAATCTTTTAGGTGCTTTTTGGCAAACTCCAAGTGGGCTGCCATGTGCCATAAAGGCCTGATTGGTGGAGTGCTGCAGAGATGGGAGAACCTTCCAGAAGGACAACCATCTCCACAGAGGAACTCTGGAGCTCTGTCAGAGTGACCATCGGGTTCTTGGTCACCTCCCTGACCAAGGCCGTTCTCCCCCGATTGCTCAGTTTGGCCGGGCGGCCAACTCTAGGAAGAGTCTTGGTGGTTCCAAACTTCTTCCATTTAAGAATGATGGAGGCCACTGTGTTCTTGGGGACCCTTCAATGCTGCAGATTTATTTTGGTACCCTTCCCCAGATCTGTGCCTCGACACAATCCTCTCTCAGAACTTAACAGACAATTCCTTCGGCCTCATGGCTTGGTTTTTGCTCTGACATGCACTGTCAACTTGGGGACCTTATATAGACAGGTGTTTGCCTTTCCAAATCATGTCCAATCAATTGAATTTACCACAGGTGGACTCCAATCAAGTTGTGGAAACATGTTAAGGATGATCAATGGAAACAGGATGCACCTGAGCTCAATTTCAAGGGTCTGAATATTTCTGTAAATAAGGTGTTTCTGTTTTTGTTTTTTAATAAATTTGCTAAAATTTCTAAAAACCTGTTTTCCCTTTGTCATTATGGGGTATTGTGTGTAGATTGATGAAGAAAAACAATAATTTTATCAATTTAAGAATAAGGCTCTAACGTAACAAAATGAGGAAAAGTCAAGGGGTCTGAATACTTTCCGAATGCACTGTATGTATAATATTTGATCTATCCTGTTGATAAAGCCAGTTGATGGTAGTAGACGCTAATAATAAGATGCTTAACCGTTACTAGCTAAGACATTCAACAGAGATCTGATATTTTGGGATGACAGGGCTTTAAAAGATGACTAAACTGACACCACCCTCTGTGTCCTCTACTCAAGGTATTACATGGAGCATTCAACAGGTGAACTGGATTGCTTTAATCAACTGGATTACACTGCTGCATCACATCCAAAAGTAACATGACCCAGCATTGGAGAAGCCTGGGAATCACGCTCTATTGTGAAATACAACAAGGCATACCAGCCCTCTTGTTCATCTGGCATCACTATCTGCCCATGCCACAAACTTGCAGGCTTAACACTTTAACCACAAATCCAATTTTAACCATTAAGCAACTATACACCGCTAACAAACCCTAACCCCTACTATCCAGATGAAGAGTAAATTGTTATAGTTTAAGTGTAAAATAGCTTTATTTGCTATTTTGACCTATTTGTACTTTTAGCATGTCCATATTGTGGCTCTCATCTTACATGGCCTCCTGCCAGGCTCCTGGTCCTCCATGTTGGAGTTATTGCTGTCAGGGGAGTGGGTGCCTGGGTGGAGGGAGCCGTGGTGGTGGGAATCCCTCCATCTTTGTCTTAAGAGGTTGCCTTGGAAAGAATTCTCTCTGCCTGAGAGGAGAGAATTGACATTTCTGAGGGAAGCACTCTGTAATGTTTTTTTTCTTGGTTTATAGCAAAGAATGCATAAACATTTTATTTGTGTATGTAAACATGTTACATAACTGGCTAATATGGCAAGAGTAGCAGTAGCACAATCTCATGTACTATGCTCAACTACTGTATAAAAGGTCACAATGACATCTTGTTTGTTGGAGTAAGATTGATGCCCTTGAATTGATTGATTTGCAGGATTAAATTGCATGCTAATTTGACAGAGAGTGGAATGATGTAGGTCAGGTATCACCAAGTAACATTTATGTAAACAAATGATGCAAGGCAAGCCTCTTGAGTTTCCAGTAATTGTGTCAGGTTGCCAAGTGCCAACCTACTTGTAAAGAGTCCATAGTGCTGTAGGTGGTGCAGGATGAGTCTCTCATAGGCATCCTCTGATGTCCTCTTAGAATAAATCAGATAAAGCTTGCATTTATCAGGATAGGTGATAGACTACTGCAATTATTGTAATCATTTTGTAAAAATACTGTAAATATGTGAGTAAACTTAAACATATGGTGCCGGTTTCCAAAAAGTATCTTACGGCTAAATTAATCGTTAGAACCTTTGTTGGAGAATCGTAAAATCTCGGAGCCATTCCCAAAACCATCGTTATTAACGTTGCACTTGAAAACGATCGCAATCTAACGCCTGCCTCAGACCACTCGTAGAACAGCTAAAAGCGCGTTACACATAATAAATATCTCCGCTAAACATGGAATCACATTCAGACCAAAGTTGACTAGAAAAAGTTGCCAGGGACTTTGCAATTAATCAAAACAAGCAACCGAGATGACTGCATTAACATATAAACAGTTGGCTACAGGCTTATTTTAATCATATTGAAATACATTTCACGTTACATCAATTGAGTTATATTTTATACTTGTAGGCTAAGGTCTGTAATTGGTCTCAATATATGATGTGTAGCCTAACGTGTGCAATGATGTGCCAAATCGGTGATTCAGTGCATTTTTGGGGGGTAAGCATTAGAATAAGCCACCTTAATACTTACAGCCGTAGGTAGTAATATATCTCTAGGAGCTGATCCGTCGTCAGTTTTGTGAAATAATTATAATGTTAAGTAATGATTTGAATTGAGAAAGCTGATCCGAGAGCAGCACTCCCTTCCTTTCGATCCTATCAGGATCGACACATCATGCACCAACGACGCACATAGAAAACCTTTCTGCGTGGTGTTTTGTGAAACACATGTTACATCTTCTGCCTTTGTAGGAAATATGCATCATTAAAACACGAAATTGCATCGCTATCGGGAAACCGGGTCCTGACTAGTAACGTTATAAGTACAATCTTACCTGATCACAACAACAATCACGTTTGTGTTTTGTTGGCATATGAGACTTTGTAATAAAATAATGCAGCCTATGGCTTCAAATATTGTACAACACCTCATGTACGTTGCTCTCATATAAATAATTCCTAGAGATCATTGAAGATCTAGCTAGCTAACCTAGCAATCAAATACATCTTATTTGCAGGTGAAAATGTTTATTATGGGATGCTTTTGCTCTACTCGTGTTTAGGTTTTTGTTAGTGGTCCAGTCAACATGTTAAAATGTTTCTCATCTAACCAACTAGCTACAGTACTGACCAGTATCTCTGTGTCTGTCTTCAATGCTGGGCACATCCTGGGTGGAACTGCAAAAGAGAATTTCCACAGAAGTTAGCAAGCAACACGTGAATACTAAGTCAGCTAACGTTACTTAGCTAGGAGCATAACTTTAGACCAACAACAACGAGTGGTAACTAGTTACAGCTTCTCAGATATTATCACTTATTATTGAACATTCCTAACAGCAAATAACGTTAGACAAAACCCCAAACGTACCTTTGAATGAAAAACACGTCTTGACTTGCAAGAAAAGTGTGGGTGAACTTCATAGCTAGCTAGGTCACTTGACCAGTAGCAGCGAGCAAAAAAAGAACTTTCACTACAATGTTGCTTAGCAACTGATGTTCTGTGCACCGTTGCCATAGGATCAGGGGTGCGTTCAGTACGACAGGACGGTATTGACAGTTTAATTCAACGGAAACGATACTGTACTGAACGACCAGTTTAATACAGATGTGATTATGGTGACCAGAGAGAGAGTCTATGGTGGGCTATTTAAGTGATCACACCCACCAAACGGGAGCAAACGCACCTCAAACCGTCACGCAAGGTAGCACGCGTTGAATCGAACTGAACGCACCCCAGTCCTCTTGTTTGTAGCTTTGCTTTGGTCGTGGTGGCGACAATACCTAGCTAGCTATTGCAAGATCAAGATAGCGTGCAGTGCTCACCTTTTGTTTACAGCACGGGCATGGGTAGAGCACACGAAGGTAGTTTCTAGCTGCAAATTCCATTATCTAAAAATGTATTCAATACAGTTGTTATGGGTTTTTCACAACAGTTGCTGTTGAGGAGATATTCGGGGCAGTTGAATAAAACGCAAACTGAGTACCAGGAAGAACTTTCCCCTTCAAAGGAGGAAAACGAGTCTCTGCAAAGGCTGCTTGAAATCGCTGTTATTAAACCTGAGATCAGGCTACACATAGCAGGTTCGTTAGTTTGTCTAGTTCGACTACTCTACATTGTATAACAAAATGTACTGTATTTATTGGACGACTCATATCAGCTTTTGCGTGTTCAATGTTAATGCTGTGTATCGTGTATGGTGATTGCAGTCTACCATAGGCGACTCATGACAACGTTTACATTGTCATTTCATCCAGACCTCCAGCAGCTCACTCTCCATGCTGATCAGGAGGTTCCCCCTTATCAGCAACACTGTGTGCAGGAGTGGAGCCCTAGTCTGGGACAGGAGGACAAAGAGCCTACACATATTACAGAGGAACATGAGGAGTTCAGGACCAGTCAGTGGGAAGAGCAGCTTCCAAAGCAGGAAGATGATACCAAATACTCCACATTCACTCCTGCCTGTGTGAAAAGTGACTGTGATGAGAACCCAATTCTGCACTCATATCTTTATCATGGTCAACATGAAGTTAATGAAGAAAGGGTCTCTCTACCCAGCACCTCAACTAAACAGATCAATACAGAACCTTATGAAGAGGACTACATAGTATCAGAACTAACCAGTGACTGTCATTCTCTCGTTGCAATAATCCAGACTGTTCTGCAGTTCAATGTGAAAACAGAGTGTCAATGGGATGGAAAGTTGAGTCCCTCAGTCAGGTTTTAAACCCGGCAAATCAAATATAACATGGACAGTAAAAAGACAAAGCTCCTGTGTCATTAATAAGGGTGGGAATTCTACAGTCATCCAATCTGAAATCACCCAGTCAATGTCCTAATGCTTCTTGTCATTGTAAGGTGTGTGGCATGTCTTTTCGTTACATTTGTTCTTTAGTGAATCATGTGAAAATTCATACAAAGGATAAAGAACATCCTTGTGGTGTGTGTGAAAAATCCATTGAGTCCTCAGAAAGTAGGAAAGATCACCTGCAAATGCACCTTACAGCGATGTTTACTTGTAACATTTGTATTAAATGTTTTGTAAGGAATTGTAAGCTGACAGTGCACACAATGACTCATTCAGCACTGGTTCCCATCTTAGAGTGCACATGAAGCCTCTTACAGGTGAGAAATCATATGTTTGGCTTGTTTCAGAGTGAACATCTGAAAGCACACAAGGATCCATACA
Organism: Hucho hucho; assembly: GCA_003317085.1. Classification (NCBI taxonomy): domain Eukaryota; kingdom Metazoa; phylum Chordata; class Actinopteri; order Salmoniformes; family Salmonidae; genus Hucho; species Hucho hucho. The sequence goes on along the minus strand of QNTS01000266.1, from coordinate 293,741 downwards.
GGTGAAAAACCATACCATTGCTGTTCTTGTAACTTTTTAGGAATGGCATTAATCTGACGGGTCACATGAGGACTCACAGGGGAATAATAATATACAGTGCATTCTGAAAGTATTCAGACCCCTTGACTTTTTCCAAATTTTGTTACGTTAGTCTTATTCTAAAAAGGATTAAATCGTTTTTCCCCCTCATCAATCTACACACAATACCCCATAATAACAAAGCAAAAACAGATTTTTAGAAATGTTTGCAAATTCATAAACAAACTGATATCACATTTACACAAGTATTCAAACCCTTTACTCAGTACTTTGTTGAAGCACCTTTGGCAGCGATTACAGCCTCGAGTCTTCTTGGGTATGACGCTACAAGCTTGGCACACGTGTATTTGGGGAGTTTCTCCCATTCTTCTCTGCAGATCCTCTCAAGCTCTATCAGGTTGGATGGGGAGCGTCGCTTGATGCTGCCATTTCTACAGCATGATGCTGCCACTACCATGCTTCACCAAAGGGATGGTGGCAGGTTTCCTCCAGACGTGACGCTTGGCATTCAGGCCAAAGTGTTCAATCTTCAGACCTGAGAATCTTGTTTCTCATGGTCTGAGAGTCCTTTAGGTGCCTTTTTGGCAAACTCCAAGCGGGCTGTCATGTGCCTTTTACTGAAGAGTGGCTTCCGTCTGGCCACTCTACCATTAAGGCTTGACTGGTGGAGTGCTGCACAGATTGTTGTCCTTCTAGAAGGTTCTCCCTTCTCCACAGAGGATCTCTGGACCTCAGTCTGAGTTACCATCGGGTTCTTGGTCACCTCCCTGACCAAGGCCGTTCTCCCCCGATTGCTCAGTTTGGCCGGGCTGCCAGCTCTAGGAAGAGTCTTGGTGATTCCAACTTCCATTTAAGAATGATGGAGGCCACTGTGTTCTTGGTGACCTTCAATGCTGTAGAAATGTTTTGGTACCCTTCCCCAGATCTGTTCCTCGACACAATCCTGTCTCGGAGCTCTACAGGCAATTCCATCGACCTCAAGGCTTTGTTTTTGCTCTGACATGCACTGTCAAGTGTGGGACCTTACATAGCAGGTGTGTGCCTTTCCAAATCATGTCCAATCAATTGAATTTACCACAGGTGGACTCCAATCAAGTTGTAGAAACAGCTTAAGGATTATCAATGGAAACAGGATGCACCTGAGTTCAATATCGAGTCTCATAGCAAAGGGTCTGAATACGTATGTAAATAAGTTATGTTTTTTATTTAATACATTTGCAAAAATGTATAAAACCTGTTGTCGTTATGGAGCATTGTGTGTACATTGCTGAGGATTTTTTTTGTATCACTCCATTTTAGAATAAGGCTGTAACGTAACAATTGTGAAGAAGTCAAGGGGTCTGAATGCTTTCCAAAGGCACTGTGTAGATGGAGACTGTTTAATGCAACAACAAAAAATGGGGTTAAATACATGTAAAAAAATATATATATATATAACAAAAAACTATTCCTGATCTTTCTTATATCACTCAGATATAGGAGAGACACTTCAAAACCAACTTCCTTTTGATATTTTTGGGACTATCTGTTTCATGTAGTGAATATTTTATCCAATCATTTTGGATGGGCATCAGTAAGGCCCCAAAAAATATTAAATATTTTTAAATATTTTTTTGTTGATACTGCAAGTGATCATAAAATTCCAAATCAAAAAGCTAAATTATCCTTTGTATGACCTTCTTAAAACAATTCCATATAGCTTAGTAGAGCCCCCCCCCCCCCCCCGAGCAGGTTTGTGATACCGTTAGTCTATTTAACCTTTATTGTATGGAAGTTTATAGAAAAATAACATCTCATGTCCTTCCTTTCTACTTGCCTCCAGACATCATCTGTCAACAGTCAGTCTCTGAAGAGGTTCCCCCTGAGCAGCAGCACTGTGTGCAGTAGTGGAGCCCCAGTCTGGGACAGGAGGACCCAGAGCCTACACAGATAAAGGAAGAACTTGGAACTAGTCAGTGGGAAGAGCAGCCTTAAGAGCTGGAAGATGATACCATGTTCTTTCCTGCCTTTATGGAACATGACTGTGAGGACTCAACACTGCACTCAAATCTTTATCATGCCCAAAATGATGGAAAAGAAGAGAGTCTCTGCCCATCACCTCAACTGCACAAACAGAAACTGGTGGAGATTACTACAGAGTATCAGAACCAACTAGTGATTCTCAGCCCATCTCTGCAGGAAATCCATACCGTTCTGCAAGAGTAAAAACATGGATAGGATGGGAATAGATAGGAGGACCTCAGGTTAAGCCAGTAAAATCAAAGAAAACATGGACAGTAAAAGACAACGCTCCCGTATAAACACTAAGGGTAAGAAATCCACAGTGTCGCCCAATCTGAAATCACCCAGGCAAAATGACAATGCACTTTGCCATTGAAGGGTGTGGAAGGTAGTGTATGGAAAATATTTCCACTACATGGGTTCATTAATGAAACGTGCAAACTCATACGAAGGAGAAATAACCTATTTGTGGTGTGTGGAAAATGTTTTTGGGCCACAGAAAGTACGAAACATCACATCGAAACTCACACTGCAGATAGGATGTTTGTAGTAAATGCTTCACTAGCAATAGGGATCTGACTGTGCACATGAGAAGCCACACTGGGCAGGAAGCGTATCAATGTTCTGTAATAAAAGTGTAATAAAAAAGTCACAATGGGGAAAATGTGTATGAGTGCAATGATTGGAGTAAATATTTCATTGACAGTGGCTGCATGAACTTCCAAAAGGCCCACGCAGGCCACTGTCAACTATTTTGCTCACAGTGCTGGTCAATGCTATTTCAGATGAGGAAGGATGCACATTTTTTTAGGAGCATGGCCTTGTTTATATTACAGCATATTGGACGACTGTCATTCATATTCCATTCACCCAGTTCAATGTAACATCGATAGGTTTAGGCTACTAAATGATACTATCAAGACCGCTAACCACTACACGCAACCTACATGTTTGTCACGTTATAGTCAACATACTAGGACTAATGCATGAGTAAACTATCATGCAGTACAGTCAGAAATCAGTTTAGCAGTTACACCGGCACACCCCGGTGGCAATAAATTAATAAAACCAAAAGCTTAACTTGACTTACCTTGAAGTTCCAGTGTTGGATAGCCATAGCAAGCTAGCTAACATCACATCCCTCTCTGTTTGAGTAGGCTAAACTAGCTAGCTGCATTCACTAGCTAAGTAAAAGTAAAAAATATATACAACCTAAAATAGCTAGCTCTCTCTCGCTTCTCAATTTTGGAAGAAATGAATTTGTTCAAAACTGTTCAACTATTGTCTTTCTCTTTGAGTCAACTACTCACCACATTTTATGCACTACAGCGCTAGCTAGCTGTACCTTATGCTTTCACTACTAGATTTATTCTCTTATCTTTTGATTGGGTGAACAACATGTCAGTTCATGCTGCAAGAGCTCTGATAGGTTGGAGGATGTCCTCCGGAAATTGTCATAATTACTGTGTAATCTATGGAAGGGGGTGCGAATCATGAGCCTCCTAGGTTTTGTATTGAAGTAAATGTACCCAGAGGATAGAAGCTAGCTGTCCTCCAGCTACACCATGGTGCTGCCCTACATAGTGCTGCTAAGGCTACTGTAGACCTTCCTTGAAAAACAGTGTGTTTTCATCAATGATTTGGTGACCTGTGAATATATTTAGTAGTTTTATCTAAAAAGGATCACTTTTAATGTTTCACAAAATTTATGAAACTTACTGAGGATGGTCCTCCCCTGGTTTCTCACCTAGATCTGTGTAGGCCTAAAATTCTTTGTGAAGTTATTCTAATATGGTGAGGAGGAAAGGAAGTAAGCTACTTATGTTCACTGACATAACGGACACGCCTGCAGCCCCCGCAAGGTGGGGGGGCCCATGCGCCTGTCATAGATGTAATTTGTTTAAGTATAATAAATCATTGACAGTAACCCTCAAAAGCCATTAATACATCAACCTTTTTAATTTCCATATGTACTAGGAAGCTAAGTGTTTGTTTCTTGGGCTTCAGGAATGTGACTGAAAAAGAGCCCAGGTCTTGAAAAAAAGATTTCGGCGAACAAATTCTGTGGTCAAAGCTAAGACGGCGCCAGTGCAACGAGTGGAGCTTACTCAGGTGTCCAAAAGCTCATATCAGACAGAGCCTAATGTTACTTATGCAGTTCTTTATGCGTTTTAATTTAGAAAACCATCTCTCCACAGAAGACAATAACAGGGATGGTAAAAACATCTTAATTGCAGTAACAACACCAGGGAAACTGGGCAGAAGGGAGGAGTGCTTCAAATACAGCAGTTTAGCAACATCTTTAATTGAGCCTCTCATTCTCCTTAATCGCCAGCCTCTTCAACACGTTACGAAAAGAGATTGAGTATATAGGAAGCTCTGGTCGTCTGGATACTGGACAGACACTAAAATGGAAGATGCAAACAGATTATCATATTAAGCGGACAACAGTTCTTAATGGCTTGAACAAAAAGAAAAATCACCTCGCGATTTTTGTTCATACCGGTGAACCAGCGTTTGAGTTGTTTAGTTGCAATATCAACAGTCCCTTAGCTCTGGTATATCATGGCATGCATCATTCAAGACAAAGTTCAAATTGTGTGCAGCGCAATAGACATTTAATATGAACAAGTCTCAGGAAAGACTGTCTAGGTTGGCAATCCTCAGTATAGAAAACAATCGGGCCCGCAACCTGGACCTACAGGGCGTGGAGAAAACATTTGCACACAAAAAAAGATGACCATGAGGTCTTTCAAATTGGATTTTAGTCAATTTAGGCCTAATTTAATTTTCCTTGAAATTTGCAGCCCATTTGTGTAGGCTATTAGCCAGACAAAACCTGCTGAGTTCAACAATAAATAGTGGCTGAGTTTATCCTCAAACCGAATACTTAGAGGCTATTTGATGTGTCGTTTTTATAAAAAGTGTATAAATAGCACCTAAATCGCAGCTGAAGACGGTATATAGCTATTGATAATGAAACCCTAGTAAGCTAGTGTTTGAGGGTGAACTGACTGTATTATTTGGCATCAATAGACTGGTTTTATGCACAACTTTCTATCCAAGCTGGGAGAGTTCGAGGACCGTTCATGTCATGCAGGTTCAGGTATCCTATACAGGACAGTTGTATATTCTAAAAACAGAGAAACTGCATTATGCCAGTGTGTATGGTTATACATCTGAAAAAATGAAAAAAAATAAGGTACTGCGGTTTCAAGTATGTTTTATTCAGTTGAGATTTGTAGAGTTATTCTTTAAAGCCTATGAAATATAATAAGCCCAATTGTTAATTTCCAGGTAAATCAGGCTTAAACGTCTTTCTGTAAATGTGCAGTAAGTTGCTGTTCCAACTGAAGAAACTGTTGGTCAGGCAGCAGATACCTCTGAATGATGGCCATCACATCTTTTTCAGTGCTGTGTTCAAAGTCATGTCTGTTCTTGAATGGTAAATGTCCAGCCAGCTCACACAGAGCCACATTGAAGGCAGATTCATCTTTGGCACCAAAGCAGGTCCTCCTAGGCCACACGACAATGCGCACACCACACCTGGCACGCACATCAGACTTCCCAGGTGGGCAGCCTCGGGTGAAAAACAGGTTGTGTGCCTTGTTCCCTTCCACCAATGAGTCTGTGACCAGACTAATGGCACGAACAACTTTCTCAAGGTCATCCATTTCAGCGTAGAACATAAAGCCGACGGGGAAGTCTCTCAGACGGTAAAATCCCTTTTCCGGCACTAAGGGTTGGGTTGAAGCAGTTTCTAAGTTTAGCTCCTGGTTCATGTAGTATCCATGGAGGTGGAGATGATTGACAGATGCAAACGCACCAAGACTATTGAATCCCACCCGGAAGCCCGGGTCAGAACTTAGGAGCACAGATTCGATTCCAATTTGGATGGCAGCAGGGGTCAGGACCTGTGGATTACACCGGGTGGGCTCTGGAACTAATAAACAGTGACCAAATTCCAATGGGCTAACATTGACCATCACCATAATTCTACAGAGTTCATCACATGAGTGTCCATTTTCTTCACAGGGGCCCCCACCTTTGTGATGCGAGGTAGGCTCAATTTGCTTACTCATCTCAAAAATGACTTCCTCTGGATTGATTTTGTTGAAGTTGAACTGCTTGGGGTCAAAGTTTTGTTTGATGCTTAATATTTCCTGAGGCTGTCTTCTCTCTATCCCTCTTTGAATATTCAGTTGGGCCACATACCGAGCCGGCCCAGGTAAAATTCTCGTCTCCAAGTCGCCCAGTTGATAACGGAACAGCCCTCTGTTCATCCTGTCAGTCCAGCCGGCTTGAATTGTCGTGTCAAATTTAGACATCGAGGCAGTTCGGTCACCACACCCAGACCAGCAAACATGGTCAGCAAAATCTCGGTTACAGTAGACGAAACGTGTTGGCGATTTGCCGTTCTCCATTGGTCTGCAATAGATATTAGCACCGGTAGCTACCCAGACGTTACGTGGCACGCTTGTGTCTCGTATTAACAGTGAGATGAATGGCATGGAGTGAGAACGCCCAGTCTTATCTCAAGTTAAATGGCACGTAGCTAACGCACCGTTATCTGAATCAGCAGCGTAGAAAATAAATTACATATCTGTCGAGTTCATGTAAAAATCGATATCTAACCGCTAATCTATAAGTATTGTAAACCCGTTATTTACCACACAACTATCAGGAAGCAACTAAAAACATGGCATATCTTATCAGCGTCTCCGCAGCAACACTAAAAAGTTCTTCCGGGTCTCGGAATTTCGGACATTTTTTTCTAAACGTTATCCACGTAATAGTAGAAGTGTCAATAACCTGTATTTATTCATGATTTATACAATTAATTGAAGGAAAAATACGTAAACTGGAAGTCAATGTGGATAAGATCCATCTTCGTTCTGCTTTTCTTCCTGTGTCAGCGATTTGTTTTGAGGCACGTGATCGCCACCTGGTGGCGTGTTGGCGGGCTCTATGCAAATCTTGTTACTATGGTATTTTTCGTAGATTCAGGAAAGGGAAGTGTCTAGCTGCTTTGGAAAGTTATCGAAGCAGAAAGCTTTCTTTCTCCGAAGTTGGCTAGCTAATAGCAAACATAAGAAAAAACAACATGGGAACAACAGCAAGTCAATTAAGGAAGGATCTGCTCTCAGAATATCAGGTAAAATGAGACAGCTACCATTAATGTTATCTAGCCAAGGTAACGTTACACAACAAGTTGTTGGTCATTGTACTTTCTGGTAACGTGGTTAGGTTAACAAATAGATAACTTAGCGCGGTATCTACAAACTAACCAAGTTGTTTTTAGCCAGCTAGTTAGTTAGATCGTTTATGCCCTCATAAAGAGTCGCTTTTCGGCTTGATTAATTGCCTTATATTAACTTTCAAGTGTATCGTCAGCTTTTGATGACGTTGTTGGTAGGACAACTTCCTGAACGCGTTGCAAGTGACACGACACGGATAAAAGCAAGAAGTTGAGGCATAATTATATCAATTTGGAATGTGTGGTGTATTTGAAAATAATGCACCAACAATTCCCCTCCAGGAGCTGACGTTTCTTACAAAGCAAGAAATTATTCTGTAAGTAACTAGCGTTATTCCCCATTATTTCAATTCACTGATGTTATTGTTGTCAATATCATTTTTGATCATATAGTAAATAAATAAGCTCCATCTTGCCAGAGCCAAACTTACTTGTCAACTTAACTTTAATCCTTACTTACGCAAAGTACTAAAGTCTAATTTACAAGGACGTTTGACAGGCAAGATGGATATACTGTAACTGTTTGAACTAGGCTGGAAAGGTTTGTCATTGTACATCTATTGCGAAAGAGACTTGTTGAGCAATCAACATCCATACAGGCAGAGTGGAGATTGATGCATGTTTTCTTTAGGGCACACAAGAGATTCAGTGAACTCCTCTCCAAAGAGGACAGAAACCTCCCCACCCCGCGAGTGCCCATGGAGAAAGTCCTTTCACTGCCAGAACTCAAGGTGACAAGATTGCAATTAAAATTATACTAAATTACTAATACAGCGGGTAAATTATTTTTAGTTAAAAAACATAACAAATGTTTGATTTACTTTTGACTGCACTGGCCCTTTAAGGAACAATGTGGTTTTCCTGTGTTTTATATATTTCCACACGGAGGTTGGAATAATATTGTGAAAATGATAATGCCTTTTTAATGTAAGCTGTTTGAAAAGACTGCCTGTAATGTCAGCAGTAAATTAGTTAGTAGTTTTACCCTCCCCCCTCAGACCACCCTGACAGTCCTAGCAAAATTCTTGCTTGAGAAATTGCTCTTTGCTAAGAAAATATTTTTGGCCATTTGAATTTAAAACGGTAAGGTACTTAAATTGTTACCCAGAAATGTACCGATATTGAGAAAAACGGCTGCATTGGACTTTATGTTTTTGTTCTGTCCCCACCCTTTAGTCTAACCCTTTCAGAAAAAGGATCTGTCACGTATTCTCAACGTCTGATATGAAAGATGGAAGTCTCACCTTTGAGGACTTCCTTGATCTCTTGAGTGCCTTCAGTGATTCAGCTACACTGGAAATCAAGTCCCACTACGCATTCCGCATTTTTGGTAATACAACTGTGACTTTCTTAGGCCTGTATATGTATGTAGTGTATTCATTGTTGTCTGGCAGTTTTGGAGGGGGGGGGGGCTGGTGAAAACATTAAATTGGTATTGTTTTGTCTGTTCAGACTTTGATGATGATGGCACTCTGGATGGTGGGGACCTGGAAAAGCTGGTGAACTGTCTGACTGGTGAGACGGATGACACAAGGCTTACCACTGAAGAGATGAGGCAACTCATCAGCAATGTGAGTTAACAGATTAAGGCCACTGCCTCAGGGGAGACCATAAAATGGGAAGAGCATCAGCCTAGCCTATAGTAGCAGCTGTGGCAGATTTGAATACTGTCTCAATGCAGGAAATTGCATTGCTGAGTATGATCTATAGTCCTATCGCAGTCTACCTTTCAGGTCTCCGTTTGCATTCTCCAAGGCTAAAACAAATACTTATTTACAATATTGCAGATTCTTGAAGAGTCCGATATAGACAAAGATGGAACTGTGAATCTGTCAGAGTTCCAACACGTCATCTCAAGGTCACCAGATTTCGTCAGGTCAGTACAAATCTGATTAGAATACTCTTCATAATCTCTACATTGCACCTATGAGCCTCCCTCTAATGCTCTGCGTTGTTCTCTAGTTCTTTTAAGATTGTTCTGTGAAGTCGACAAATAAGACGCCAGGAAATGGATGCCTTGGATTCTCTGTCCTATTAATACTCAGACCTTTTTTTGTTTCATTGTAATAACAATATCTTTTTTAGATTTTGCCTTAAATTCTTTGTAGATTAATATGTTCTATTATATGTTTGATAATGTATTTTTACATAATGTATATGCAATAAGAGCCCTCTAACTGTATTTTTTTAATCTTAAATAGCTAGAATAAAAGTAATCAAGTCTTAGTCACTGACTGTCATTTTTTATTTGTCTGAACAAATAACCATGAATATCTAGTCCAGGGCTCTCCAACCCTGTTCCTGGAGAGCTACCCTCTTGTAAGTTCACTCCAACCCCAGTTATACTGTAACTAACTTGATTCAGTTTATCAACCAGCTAATTATTGCAGTGGGTTAGGGTTGGACTGAAAAGCTGCCCTAATCTAGTCAATCAAAATCTGTGCACTGTCCTTAGTGCTAAACTCCTACAGCCAGTTTTTCCATTCCATGTAGTCCTTAGATACAAAGGAAGGATAGAGGATGTGTGTCAGCATGGAGAGGGGTCCTCTTTGATAGCAGAAACAAGTGTTCCATGTCCCACACACTACATCCACCACACGCAGCCCCTGGTCCTTGAAGAATTCTACTCATCTTGGCTCGTCTGAGCTGCTCACAGTCCCCTGTCTCAGCTGGGAATATTCACCAGTGATACAAGCAGAGCTTGTAGCCGTGGTTATGAGGAAAGGCCATGTCTTTCCATTCCTGGATATGTATTGCGCTTTAGAATTCATAACAACTTTATGCAATACATAGGCCTACTCAAAGCCACCTAGATGACATTTTCTAATCATTAATATTTTTTTAAGCTTACCCCAGCCGCAAGTGTAGAGATCACCCGTACCAGAAAAAGAAATGGAAAAAACTAGTTATATTTCTAAATTAGCAGTTTGAGGCCGCTTATGTAAAGGGCTCTTACTTGTGACTGCCGCAGTGTGGTGGGACTGTTGGTTTCACCTTTTCTGGGCTCCGTTATTTACTCAACAAATAAGGAATACTCAATGTGCATATATAAAATTAAAGATATTTTAATTAGAATACAGCCGTAGACAGAGGTCAAAGATCAACATACAGCATATGTCTCTCCTGAGTTCTGCCCCGAACAAAAGAAAGACAGGAGATCTTGGGTATATAAGATCCTATGTCAAAACCTGCATGTGCAGCTAAAAGAACAAGTTATTCTTAACACAAAGTTTCTGAGAACTTGTCTCAGAGAAAAACAGACGCCATCTCTCTGTGTCTTGCTATCACCCTCAGTCCCTTTTCTCACAGATGCGGGGCTGTCGGTTTTGGCAGAAAGCTAGACACAGAGAGAGGCCTCAATATTCAGCCATACAGTGAGCATAAGATTAATGGCACGTAAGCAAATTAATAACATAATCAATGGTGGGGGTCTTTAGAAGACCCCCAAAATCAATTTTAACCCTTCAGGACCCACAGCTGATCTTGCTGACCTCACACGAATGAGTGACATCTGGGAAGGTCCTGGTGGATGAACACCTTGTCACTGCTCTCCTCTTGATCTTCATATGTGCTGGCACCACCTAAACAACATACAGCAGTCCAGATAGACAACATCAATATTATATGTTCTACACTGAACAACAATATAAACGCAACATGTAAAATGTTGGTCCCATGATTCATGAGCAGAAATAAGACCCTAGAAATGTTCCATATGCACAAAAAGCGTCTCTCTCAAATTTTGGGCACAAATTTGTTTACATCCCTGTAAGTGAGCATTTCTCCCTTGTCAAGATAATTCTTCCACCTGTCAGGTGTGGCATATCAAGCTGTTTTAAACAGAATGATCATTACACAGGTGCACCTTGTACTGGGGACAATAAAAGGTCACTTGTGCAGTTGTCACAAGTTGAGGGATCATGACTGCAGGAATGTCCACCAGAGCTGTTGCGAGAATTTTATGTTAATTTCTCTTCCGTAAGCCGCCTTCAACGTCATTTTAGATCATTTGGCAGTACGTCCAACCGGCCTCACAACTGCAGACCACGTGTGACCACGGCAGCCCAGGACCTCCACATCCGGCTACTTCACCTGTGGGATTGTCTGAAACCAGCCACCCAGAAAGCTGATAACTGTGGGTTTACACAACCAAAGAATTTCTGCACAAACTGTCAGAAACCGTCTCAGGGAAGATGATCTACGTGCTCATCGTCCTAACCAGGGTCTTGACCTGACTGCAGTTTGGTGTTATAAATCACTTCAGTGGGCAAATGCTCACCTTTGATGGCCACTGGCACTTTGGAAAAGTGTGCTCTTCACAGATTAATCCCGGTTTCAACTGTAACGGTCAGATGGCAGACGTATGGTGTTGTGTGGGTGAGCGGTTTGCTGATGTCAACATTGTGGACAGAGTGCCACATGGTGGGGTTATGGTATGGGCAGGCATAAGCTACAGACAACGAACAGAATTGCATTTTATCGATGGAAATGTAAATACACAGAGATTCAGTGACGAGATCCTGAGTCCCATTGTCGTGCCATTCATCTGCCGCCATCATGTTTCAGCATGATAATGCCCCGCCCCATGTCGCAAGGATCTGTACACAATTCCTGGAAGCTGAAAATGTCCCAGTTCTTCCATGGCTTGCATGCTCACCAGACATGTCAACCATTGAGCATGTTTAGGATGCTCTGGATGGATGTGTGTTCCAGTTCCCACCAATATCCATCAACTTCGCACAGCCATAGAAGAGGAGTAGGACAACATTCCACAGGCCACAATCAACAGCCTGATCAACTCTATGCGAAAGAGATGGTGTCATGCTGCATGAGGGAAATGGTGGTCACACCAGATACTGACTGGTTTTCTGATCCATGCCCCTACCTATCTGTGGTCTCTTAACCAGTTGTGCTATTGTGGGTTTGTGTTATTTGTAACTTATTTTGTACATAATGTTTCTGCCACTGTCTCTTATGACCAAAAATAGTTTCTAGATATCAGGATAGCGATTACTCACCTCGTACTGGAATAAGATTTTCTTTAATAAGTCAGATGCAAAGGATTTACTTAAGACACCTGACAAGGCCCTCATCCCTTCATTCGCAGGAGAAAGACATATCAGGGATGTAGGTCGGGGTGTCTTGTAAGGATCCGATGGCGAGTGGGTAATCTGCCTTTTACCATCAGTCCTATTAGCCAATGTACAATAATTGTTTTTCCCGCACATTGACTCTGTACCGGTACCCCCTGTGTGTGTGTGTGTGTGTGTGTGTGTGTATATATATATATATATATATATAGCTTCGCTACTGTCATTTTACTGGTGCTCTTTAATTATTTTTTTACTTAAGACTTCTTTTTCTTAACTGCATTGTTGGTTAGGGGCTTGTAAGTAAGCATTTCACTATTGATATCTGTATTCCCAGTCATGTGAAATCAATAGATTAGGGCCTAATGAATTTATTTCAATTGACTGATGCCCTTATATAAACTGTAACTCAGTTAAATTGTTGCATCTTGCCTTCTTCATCAGAGAAAGCATCCAAGCGAGCGAAACAGCGCCCCTCTATATGTAGCCCATGTATCTGATGCTATCTGGCCAGAAATAGTATGACACTCTACACACATACTGAGACAGAGCGACGCTGTTTCACTCGCTCAAATGCTTTGACTGAGATTGATGCTACTTTCTGTTGGCCAGTCCAATAAATTATAAATATTTTATTTGGGCGGGCAATAAGGTACGGTAGGGCGGCCCAGGTCCCCCATAAAGCCAGCCCAGGTGTCCAGAAGCGAAATTCACCGTACATTTTCTGTATTCAGGGTTCACTCAAACATTGTTTTAAGCTTTGTTTTACTATTGCCAATTACAGCTGATTTCAGGATTGTATATCAATTTGTTTTCCTTAAATATAAGTAATGTGATTTATTTGTTTGTCTCTGCTCCTGATATATCATGCCATAAAAACTTCAATCTGTGTCCTGAATTAGCCTAGTATACATGGCCCATGCTTGTTTTCCCTAGCTGAGCTATGCTAGATTTCGACCTCATTGTCAAACTTCATAAATACTGCACCCTCAACTTCAAAACTATTTTGCTAGTTATACAATTATGTAACTAAGAAATTCGCTGGAAAGAAACTTAAATTGTTTTGTTGAATAGTCATGACTGGTTCGAGAGAACTGTTGTTGGACGACGGTGGCGAAGGATATCATTGCTACTTAACGCGGATCCAAATTCAGTTTTCAGATCCACCGGCATCAGTGATGTACGGACTTTTCTGACTGGTCTTGGAACTGTGACAACGGGCAGCCTCTCCCTGCTTGGCTCGATGGAATATGTTGTGATTTTGCCAACTCAGCCAGATATGTACACAGTCTTGTACCCTTGTACAAGAGTAATCCAGGAACGACACGAGAAAATAGAAACTCTACAGATCGCAATGGCAACATTGAAAGGTTAAATTACTTCCTAACACCAAGGGTCTGCGGAGCTCCTCCTCATCTATATGAACAGCAGCGAGGCGCAACCTAATGAATATAGCTCGCCTTGTCAAGGGTGGAGCCACTGGGCAGCACCAATGCACCCTGGACTGATGGGGCAGAAAAATAGAAATGTGGTGGACCCTCGTAGATACTACACATTTCTCGATGTAGGAATATCGCAGTCAAAAAGCAGTGTAACTGCAGTACACTATAGTATTACTGTAGTTATGCAGTAGGCTGCAAATACTGCGTCCGAAATAACTGCAGTACAATGTTCTGCGATCACTGTCCAAAGTACCACAGTCGACTGCAGATTCAAAACAGCAATCTTTTGTAAGGGAATATATGATCAAGTACTCAGAGAAGACAACATCCCGCTTTACAACATTGGCCAGTATTGAAATTTGACATGCATGATAGACTATTTCGCGATCTAGAAGTCATTTTCCTGAGTAGTGAGAGCGGCTTTATCGCAATTCTACGTCATACCGGCCAAATGTCTGACTTCGGGAACTGCAAGAGCTCATGATTCACATGAAATGACTCTAGCAATCGATATGACATCGCTCAGAGATGCCCAAAAACGATATAACACTCAAAATATATCGAATCTTTAATTTAAAATACGTCGTCACCCCTGAGATGACTCCTTTAAAGGGCTCCGAAGTTCAAAGCACGATACTTCTGTTGTATGGATAATTTTGAGGCCTACTGCAATCTTCCTCTGTTCTTCAGAAACACAATAAGAGCAATTCTGCTCTCTGGTAGATTCCACTTTTCCCAGTGCAGGCTTCACCAACTTCGACACCTCAAACGCGTCTCCCAGATATGCATCCCAAAAAGAAAATAATTATCTGACATACACGAAGATCTATCTTCCACTCCCTTGAGAAAACACGAGCCGTATAACTGCAAAACTGCATCCAAAAGAAAATGCTTTCACTGCAGTAATTTTGCAGTTGGGCCTCTGTTAATCTGCAATTACTGCGTCCAAAATACCACATTCGACTGTAGTTTCAAAACTGCAATATTTTTGTAAGGGCTCAACGCGATCCAACCCCGGCATCCACTTCTGCTGCGTAGCTGTCCGATTAAGAAATATTTCAATTTAAGGAGCTTGTTTGATGCACCTGCGCTGTATTGTGCTAGACATGTCACATTTTGATGTCTATACAAATATTATGGATATACTGACAAGATACATGTCTCTCCGCCCTAACTATTGGCGGATACGTCTCATTATTGAAATCCATTTAAGTGATAATGCCCTCGAAGTCGGTGTTTGTTGGATATATTGGCACAGGTGTTGTTAAGGCAAACCGTGTCAATATATCCAACAAACACCGGCTTTGAGGGCATTATCACTTTTATATAACATATTCAAATATACATTTTCATTAACGTTATTTTGATTAATTTATTTGTTCCATTTCATCCTTCCACAAGATATAGTCCCGACACAAATCTAGGGTTGCCAGAGACGCGACCCAGTCGTTCAGTCTTTTTTTAAATCTATGGATGCGACCCAGTTGTTCGTTCTAAATGTTCCATTGCCGTACTGGCTGGCAATGTGCTTATTCCTTGCTTGTTAGCTAGCAACATCTGATAATTTACGGTCACGTCAAACAGTGCAGACAGAATAACAGCTGCTGCATTTGTTTAAGCTGTTTTCTATATTTGGATATATCCATAACAATGAGCTAATGAGGCACGATTTCCAAATGTGCTCTCTCGGTAGGACACAGTTGTTCAAAGGAGCTAGCCAACACAATAACTTCGAACTGAAGATGGAAAGACTGCAAACAATTTGTATTTATTTAACTAGGCAAGTCAGTAAAGAACAAATTCATATTTACAATGACGGTCTAGGAACAGTGGGTTATAACTGCCTTGTTCAGGGGCAGAACGACCGATTTTTTTTACCCTGTCAGCTCAGAGATTCGATCTTGCAACTTTTCGGTTACTGGTCCAACGCTCTAACCACTAGGCTATTAGCTGCACTTCGTTTCGTTAACTTTTTTCAATTAACATTTATTTTGTATATATCCATAAAAATTATGCCAGCTGATTCATGATTTCGACTGGCTGAGAAACGCTGCCTTTGTCTCTCTCTAGTCCCGACCCCTACACGTTCATTACATTGCTATGGGACATAGACCTTAGCCGTGGTATATTGGCCATATATCACAAACCCCTGAGATCCCTTACTGCTATTATAAATTGGTTACCAACATAATTAGAGCAGTAACAATTATTGTTTTGTCATACCCACGGCTGTCAGCCAATCAGCATTCAGGGCTCGAACCACCCAGTTTATAATTGGATAAGGGTTGTTGACGTCAACCGCCTATTCAATGGAGAGAGAGAGAGATGCTATTCTACTCCTTATTAGGATGTTGGAGGGCGGAGCTGGGAGAGTCATCAGCGAAATGGGACACACCTGGGCCCGGGTGTGTCCCGGGATAAATACACCTTTTCCCCATTCATTGTTATTCCTTATCTCAACGTTGTCTTCTTTTTATTTTATTTTTATTAACAACAAATCAATAAAGGAAGTACATGTGGGAACACAAGTATATATAAATAATATACAAAGGGGGGGGTACAATATCACAGGGGGGTACAATATCACATTACACAAGGACCTTAAGGGACATACATACACTTATTATTCTAACAGCTTTTTTCTTAGAGTATTTAATTGTCATAATACAGTTAAATTTCTTTTTGTAAGGTAAGGAAATGTGGTGTTTTGTTTGTAAATGTACATTTGTG
The DNA here is from genome assembly GCA_003317085.1 of Hucho hucho. Taxonomy (NCBI): domain Eukaryota; kingdom Metazoa; phylum Chordata; class Actinopteri; order Salmoniformes; family Salmonidae; genus Hucho; species Hucho hucho. The sequence continues at coordinate 277,182 of QNTS01000266.1, read as the reverse complement.
AATTCTGAAATTTGGCCAAAAGAATGATGAAGTGGCCAAAAAAATGGTTAGTGACGAGAAGTGGGGGCTCATCCGGGATTTTGAAGGAATGTTTCTCGTGTTGTGGTGCAAGTCATCCGGGGTCATAAATTTGGTTCCTAGACATTTTGATCTATAGTGTTTTGTTGCATTATGATGGGTTGTGCTTTGTTTGGTATTCACGGCACATTCTTATAAGTGTTTGGTTTAGTGCCTTAGATACGTGTCAGTTATTTTTGGTTGTCCGGTGACATCATTAAACAAGTGTGTTGCTTGGTAGAGTATTCCAGTGGGCCTAATACTAGTGCGTTAGGCTAACTGGTATGAGTATTTTGTTTTGGAGAAAGTGTGGAGTTATTGCTTGTTAAATTCTGTAGGTGCTTTGTTTGCATCTTTTGTTACAGCTTTTTTGAGGATTGTTTGGTAGGCCCAGTGTTGGTTGCCTTTATTTGTTTGGTAAACTTGCCACTGCGGTGGATAGTTGGTTGTGTGCTGCATTGGAGAGCGTAACATTGGTTAGTTTTCAGGCCCCTGCCCAGCCTGGAAACTCTTGCTCTACTTGCTGTTGCGACATCGTCTGCAGTGAATACAATCTGCTGTGTACCTCAGTGGGAGATTTGGGTAGGTTAGTGCCATTTGCTACCTGGAGCTATAGCCTTTCTTTTACCCCTGTTAAGCTTAGTGACGTGTTTCACTTTGGAATACGTTGGGCATGGTTATTTTGTTTGTAATTTTTGTGTATTGTCTGTGGATTGAGTAGTTGTCTCGGGGACACATCCGTGGCTTGGGGGGAATCTGCCAGTGTGCTGGGGTTTTTCCTTGCCAGCGGGCTATAGTGTGTAATTACCCACTGCGAAGACTTGAGTTATTGTAGGATTTGGGGAAACTCCATATATATTTAATCTCTCTTCTGTGGTGCCCAGTGTGATTGCTGTTTCTCTTGTGGTCTGGTGTGCTCAGCAGAGGGGAAGGGTGAGATTATTTTTTTAGTATTGTGGTAGCAGAAATCATGACTGATTGCATTTCCAATTTTAGCATGCAGAATTTAGACTGCCCACTTTTAAGTGCTGAGACAGAATGGCTATATAAGGAATGGAGCATATAGGATGAGGGCTCAGGCACCATTATAGCTACCATTATAACCTAGACAGCTGTCAGATGTGGGCGTTGACAAGCAAGAGCTAAGATAACTATAGGGCCAATGGGAGTAGTTCATGAACATACAAGGAGTGATTCTATAGTTAAGCAGGGATAGAATACTATAAAGGAAGGGCTCTGTGATAAGATATTTCAGTCTCTTTCCTTGGAGAGGCTCGGCTTCAATCCGTTGAATTAAAGTCTAAATTGAATTCACAAGTTCCGGTATATGTGTAAATATTTGACTCAAGATTTTCCACAACAGTATTTACTTGTGACTATGGCGTCTTACGTAGACTAGTTCATTCGCTTTCCATCAGAGGAACTGTTAGAATTATGTACTAAAGAACAGCTGTTGAAGATTGCTGAACACTACAAGGTTGAATTTAGTTATAAAGGTCTAAAGAATTATGTTAGGTTGACTATTGAAAGCCAATCTGATGGATGGTATTCTTAAAGTTACCACTGGGGCAGCCTCTGCCGAGGACTCGCCACCTCCCCAGCCGTCTCCTGGTTTCGTTTCAATGGCCGCTCCATCTGTTAGCCCTAGTAGTCTTTCTTTTGAACACCAGAAATAACTACTTCTGTTACAGCTAGACCATGTAAAGTATGAAAAGGAATTGGCATTTAAACAGTATTTGTAGTGTGCTAAAATCAAGTTGCAATAAGAGCGGCTAGAGTTGGTTAGGGAAGGAAAGCTCTCAGGGGAGAGTTTGCGCTGGGAAGGTGACTCATGGGTGTGTCCCGGGATAAATACCTTTCCCCATTCATTGAAGAGACTCTCCATGCAGACACACTGTTGGATTTTGGTTATGGCTGTTTTGTTTGCTTTGGCACCTTTAAACACCCATTATCACATCTATGCACGCAACCAATCGCTTACACTACTGATTACTGACTACACACACCATTTGTTTATTGTATATAGGTTACTTCAGTTAAGGAGTAACAAAAATGTATTGCCGCGTTGTCTCCCTCTTTTTTACGGGCTACGAGCCGGTTCGTGACAGATATTATAAATGGAATAATCAGGACATGCTGTATAAAAAATACTTCTGTTTTTAGAATACTTGTTCATAAATATCTTATTGGTCAACCAACTTGTAAATGCAGATTGTCTTTTACTTAATTATAAGGAATTCTAATCATTTACAAGATCCCTGTAACACCGAAATATTTTGCAATTGTTTTAGATGCAATTCCCTCAGGTGTTGCTTTATTATTCAGGAATGTGACCTGACCCTCAGAACATGCCTACAATTAACCCCGTTGACCCAGCAATAGGAACGTTTTTGTTTTTCTTTTGTCAATTCAACAACAGAGCTATACGAGCCTTGTTTCAACAGGATGTTGTATCTATACCTTATGTCATGCCTTATTGGAATGGTTTTATTGATGTCTGTTGGGGAAAAAATTAAGGCAGTTTCTTTCAAAATGATTCAAAAATATTATCCTGCCTACCACTATACGAAGAAGTAAAAATTTTTTAAAAATCTAAAACTTTTGTAATGACCACCCAGAAACAGGCATTGTATTCATGTAAGGAAACTGGCAGACATCAGTAGATTTATAATTGAAGACATTTGACAATGTTACACTTATGAAGAGATGTGCTGCTTGTATTCTTTACTTATGATATAAGTTGAAACAATTTTATGTAATACATTTCATAATTTTATTCCATCACTCGCAGCCAAATATATTTTATATTCATCCAATATCTGCCATGTTTTTGGATAACATGACGAGGTCTGTGCGCATGTGATGTTGGTCCAATTCGTTCCAACAACTGGAACGAATTGCAAAAATCACTGAAGCTGGAGACATGTCTCCCTCACTAACTTTAAGCACCAGCTGTCAGAGCAGCTTACCGATCACTGCACCTGTACACAGCCCATCTGTAAATAGCCCACCCAACTACCTCATCCCCAAATTGTTACTTATTTTTGCTCTTTTTGCACCCTAGTATCTCTACTTGCACATCATCTGCACATCTATCACTCCAGGGTTAATGCTCAATTGTAATTATTTCACCACTAGCCAATTTATTGCCTTACCTCCCTAATCTTACTACAGTTGCACACACTGTACATAGATTTTCTATAGTGTTATTGACTACGTTTGTTTATCCCATGTAACTTGTTTTTGTCACACTGCTTTGCTTCATCTTGGCCAGGTCGCAGTTGTATATGAGAACTTGTTCTCAACTGGCCTACCTGGTTAATTAAAGGTGAAATAAAAAGAACAGGATGAATCCCGGATATAGAAGGTCCGTGAATCGGCATATGTGAACGAGTAGATTACCTTAAACGGGCAAACATGTCTCATACCTCAGTGGTCTAGATGCAGTCTTTAGTGATGAAAACATTTAGATATGATGGATTAGTTAATGAATAATCACTGACTTAACATAGCAACAACAGTTTTTGTCAGCCAGCCTTCTAACTGGGTCGTGCTGGTTTTTGTTTACAGACAACCAAGACATTGGAAATATAGTGGAAAAGGCAAACAAAAACAATGATCCATATAAGGTGCAAGTAAAACATGTTTTTCTCTGTGCATAATATAACATAATGTGTTGCAAACATTAAAAAGGAAATACATGTATTGGAATACAAAAGTCAAAAACACTACAGCAAGATAAAGGAATGACTTGTGATGAATGCATGAAGTACTATATTTGGTTGTTTAAGTTGTTACTCTTGTTGGCTATGCATTGTGCCTCTAGCATAAAACAGAATAATCCATGAGTGTAAGGTGGCACAGCAGTTGAAGCAAATCATTTGTCCTCTTTAGCCCAGGTCTGGGAGATCTGTTATGACTGAAAGAAATTGGTGTACTCAAATGTTTGTAGAGACAAAAAGGTAATTGGGTGGAAGTTTCAAAAGGCATATACTTGAAGGAAAAGGCTGCTATTTTTTTTGATTAAAACAAATATTTAAGTGAGTGCATGTTTTTCCTTTCTTCAAGATCGGTTATGAACATTCACCAGCTCTCAGGTTGTTGCACATCACTTAATGATGTTTGTAAAGCATCATATCAGCCCTTAAACTGAAACCAGCACAGCCTACTGCCCTCAAACACCAAAACCGCTTGCCTCATATTCTACAAAACAGTAGTGGAACAATCATCTTAAGTCCTTTCTCCCGTAGCATCACACACACACACTGTCCTCAGGGCTCATTTCCTTCTCCCCCTTCCTCTGGCTTCTTGATGATGCTGTACTCAATGGCTTTATCCAGGCAGTGCTGTGCTGCTCTGGAGATGGGGCTCTGCTCTGTGGATTTAGCCAGGACGGAGAGGATCTCCAGCGCCTCGCTCTCCATCAGCGTCTCGGCCAGGCTCTTCTCCGCCTGCATCAGATTCAGCATGACCACCACTCCACGGTGACGCAGCTCCAAGCTGTCACTAAGCAACAGGGCCTGAAGGATCTCTAGCCAGTGACTGGTCTGGAATCAGAGAGAGGGAAGAAAAGTCAAACTCTGGACAGAAATAGTAAAGTAAAGTTGTCTGGTACAGTATATTCAATTTAACCTATGTTAGTGTGTGTGTAAGAAGGGAGGATGCATCACCGTTCCAGGGATGCGGGCACACAGCTCAGGCTGCTCTGCGGTCAGCATGGCCAGAGTTCCAGCTGCAGCTTTCCTCAGCCTCTCGTCTTCCTCTCCACTGTAGAGCACCAGCAGCTTCAGACGGTCATTCCCCGTGGCCACGTAGAGCTGCTGCACCTCAGTGCTCAGGACCAGGTTACACATGCATTCTGTGGCTGCAGCGCGGACCAGGTCGTGCTCCTCAAACATGTAGCCCTCTACCTTGGGTACAGCTTTCTCCTTGATGATCTTCTGTCTGAGCCGCTCACTGATACCAGCCAGGTTGGTGAGGGCCATGAGAGACTCAAAGTTCTGCAGCAGGGAGCAGTCCAGGGTGAGCAGACTGACCAGGGGACGCACCACCTCATAGATCTACACACACACACAGGAGATAGAAAGGAATCGGGGAGCTTACACGAGAGCCCCACCATGGATTGAAATAGTCAAATCTGAATAGGCTCAGCAATATCTTATTACTAGATCTCCACACAAGCATATTTATTTCAGTGGAGCAGGATAGGGCAGTTCTCACTCTCTCCCCAGGGAAGGCTATCTCTGGGTTGGATGTGATGGTGATCTTGGCCAGGGCCTGTGCAGCCTTGGTCTTCCCGACATCAGTACTCTCAGACACCAGAGGGAGCAGGGCCTGGCAAGACAAAATGCATTTTACTGGTCAATTAAATAAAGTAAGAAAGGTGGTGTGCTTAGACATAACTGACGTGAGGATGGTCTCACCTTTCCTCCACCCTGTGCCACCACTGTGCCCCTGTCCTCCTGCCTCTCCACAAGAGCCAAGAACACCCTGCAGAGAGATACACACAGGGGGAAAAGACTGAGCTGTAAACGGGGAGGACAGAGTATTATCAGGCTAGAGACAGGGAAGACAAGACAGACAAACCTGGCGATGCACTCCCTGCAGGTCTCAGTAAGGGCGGGACTCTCCTGTTTCCCCATGCACACCAGAGCAGACACCACACCTGCCTCCAGCAGCTTCATCAACCTCTTCTCCACAAATGAGTGAGCGTCCTGAAACAAACACACAGTCGGTGGGGCAACCTCTTCCCTATCTTGGCCAGAGTTACTCTATTGGCCAGGTCTCTCTTAATAAAATGATGTCTTTGAGCTCAATGGGACTTCCTGGTTTAAAAGGTTTAAGTAATAAAATAAATCTGGGACAAGAGCTGATAAAAATAACCTAATGAGAAGAATATTCCCTGTCGATACTAGGGGTGTAACTGTTCACCAAACCCACGGTTCGGTACGTATCGCTGGTCAGTTCGGTTTCAGTACAACTGGAAAATTAAATGCCATTCACAATGTTAAGCATTCATAATGTTTCTGGCATTGTCTGTTGTGACAGGATTGTTATGTTGGGCCTCTAAAGTTTACACTGATGCTGCGTTTAACCATGTGGGAGGTGGGAATTTACCAGTTGTGAAGTCGTAAATACCAGTTTGATGCATTCATGTGATTTGAACTCTAATGCTGTGTTAACCATGAACTAAAAAGTACAGCTATCATGCTTGTAAACAAAATTAGAATTCAAAAACCACATTAATAGATTGCTTTTTATAAATAATATTTTGTTGTAACATTTAACTGCCAAAAATGCTGTTATAGAGACCATTTCCTTAGTAAGTGACATCAGAGGTCACCATATGGAAGAAGTGGGTGCTCAGGATGATAGACGAGTTTCCCACTAGTAATTACCAGTTGGAGGACCGTTTACGTTTTATCCACAACTCTGTCCATCGTTGTTGTAATCTACTGGGAAGCCAAAATTTTAACGAACTGGAGATTTAAACGATGGAGGATCCTCCAATTCTGGTTTATCGACCCCACCGGAGAAATCGCTCCCGGCTACACCTCACAAAAGGACGGTTTAAAATGCGGCAATTAAGATTTCATTTTTTTCACATAGGCTCTGTTTTAATATCCTTAAAATGTTTTCCAGCTCAGATTTACTCAAAAGGCATAGCCTATAGGCCTAGTGTTTTTATTTGTTGTAATGTATTCATTCGGGTTCACAGTGTGAACTGAACCGAGGTCTCCGTAACAACCGGTTCAGCACTAATACGTGTACCATTACACCTCTAGTCGAGACCCAGTGATTAGTGAGGTTTGGATGTCTAGAAGTACCTTGGGGTGTTCCTCTGGTACGTGCTGTTTAGCATACTTGGCCAGCTCCACCATCTGAGGGTCAGGCTTGTCCACATCATAGCTGTTAGTACAGTTCACCAGAGTAGAGCCCACTGCAAACAGTACTGTCTTATCCTCTGACTGTAGGGACACACAATACACCGCCATCAGACAACATTAAATGAAATGACTAGTTATCATTACCAGTATATTACATCTCTACGCCAGTACAAAGGGAGGCTGGGAGGAACATATAGCCTCATGATATAAAAAGTCACGATATAAAAATCCTATTGTCTGATTTGACTTTGATGTTAAGGGGGGAAGGGAGAAGTTAGGCTTACCTTAGCTAGCTGAAACATTGCCTGCAGGGCATTTCTGTCCTCGACTAGGTCCTCCTTTACGTCAGCGTCGAAGGTGAGGTAGGCCAGGCCCTCAATGGCCCACCGCCGAGACGTTGGGGGGAGAGACTCGTTACACAGCCACCTGGTACAGGAAGAGGTACATCATCTGACTGTTTCTATAATAAACAAGCTACATTTTAAGTTACACACTTTGAAAAAAAAACACAGGTCACATACTTCCTGCACTGTTTGGCCAGTTTCAGTGTTGATCCCTCAGCAAACTGCTTCATGCTGAAATCTGTCCCCCCAGCTGAGCCCAGCTTACACAAACCCTGTAAAACACACACACACTTTTTCAGTCAAAAACTGATTCAGTTATGTCACTACTTATTTCAATGTTTTTTTTTAATCCAATGGGACAATGGGGACAATTGGCCCAGTGTGTTGGAGTTTAGCTGAACCATAGACAATATAACAATTGTATAGTATTGTTCTATAGCTATTGGCTGACCACTCACCACTAGCGCTCGAACACGTATCTGGTCGTTCTCGCTCTTCTTGTAGAGGTCCTTGAGCAGTGCCACGCCATTGGCTGTGATGAACGAGGCCCTCTTGGCCTTGCCTGCAGCATGGATCAGAGCCTCCACCGCCACCTGCTGGTGACACACGACCTCCGAGGCACACAGAGAGATGACCGCATCCATCATACCCGACATCTCCAGGGTCCTGTTGCCCACGTCGCTGGGTCCTTGCAGAAGCACAGACACCGTCTGAATGGCGCGCAGCTTACTCTCCAGGCCGGGGCGGCCAAAGTGATGCCTGCACAACATTAGCAGTAAAGGTATCAGAGTACTTCTCACACACAAGCAGATTGTTTGGATTTGTACAGACAATGAAAATAAAAAGATGTTCACAATTCAATAACCTACAAGACATGACTATGCAACCTGGTGTGAGGCACAACCACAATCAACACAGACTAGAAAGGACAAAACACTCACTGGACATATTCCTCGCAGAGTTTATTGAAGTTCTCCCTCTCGGCATCACTCTTCAGGTCATCGTAGAGTTTGCTGAGGAGCACAGAGCAGCTCATGTGGGAGTTGTCTGTGAGGGGAGGTCCCTCAGACATCTCAGGGACCGTTCCTGCTACCTCTAGGATCTTCTTTAGCCCTGCACAGGAGAGAACAGAGCTATGGTTGATCTAACACCTTGATAGTTCATATTTACATGTACATGTACATCGGATTCAAAATACTATACAATACTGTGTGAGCCTCATCTGCATGACAGAACGACTGCAGCCACCAAAGAGGAAAATACAACATGCTCTGTCTCTACCATACCCTGGTCTCTACCATTCAGTGTGAGGGAGTTAGTCGGTCTCTTACCCTGGTCTATGACCCACAGTGTGAGGGAGTTGTCTGGGTTCCTCTGGGACTTGCGGGGCACCTGTTTGACCAGGAGGTTGATGGCGCTATCTCGGCCCGGCCCGGACACACTGCTCGCTGGCATCATCTCCACCAGGTGGCGCAGCATGGAGCGCAGCTCACGAGACGGCTCTGTATGGCACACACACAAATATATTTAAGTCAGTCACCTTTCTTTTCTTTCTCCGTTTTATCGAGAAGCCACAACCTGTAACCGGAAGACATGTCATCTCACCAGGCAGTATGGCCTCGTCCTTCCCTCTGATCTCCCTCTTCATGCCCTCTGTCAGGGCCTCGAACATCACCTGCAGCAGGTGACAGGCAGCCAGGGACACCGCAGACGCCCCAGAGCCCATCACCCCACACAGCTGCTCCATGCCCAGCTCGTTCACTATGGCCATGGTCTGGAGAAGAAGATGGTGAAAGTGATCATGGTTGAATGCAATGTCGCTTGAATCTTTATCTAAATAATGTCTAGTGTTTCATATGGAGAAACACAGATATGACCAACACTTACTCTGGACTGATGGCCAGTACACAGGCCAACCAGGGTCCTGAGAGCAGACAGGACCACCTCCTCCTGCTTGGAGCCCAGCAGACTCTGGATCAGCTTCACCCCGTCGTTACGGAAGATCTGCTCGGCTCCCGCCTCCTCACGAGACAGCACCACCAGGTTCTGAGCAGCCTGCCATGGAGAAAAAGATCATCAGGTGTAAGGTTCATCAAAGCTGAAAACATGACTGTGCTTTTGTGTAGTCACTGTTTATGTGTGTATGGTGTGGTTGTTTTACCTTCTGTCTGTCTGAGGGCTGTGCTGAGGGGTCCAGGAGGAGAGAGAACATCTGCTGAACGCGAGCGTCTGTAGAGGACATCTCAACTGACTACAAGGGAGAGAAAATAAATCCTTACTATAGCCTTGGACCTCCGGGGGTACATTGTAGACTTCATCAGAACTACATAGTCTCTGCTGGTACGTCACCTTTTTCTGGCTCTGTGCTCCCAGCAGTCTGAGCAGCTCTTTGAAGGTGTTGTTTGTGGGCTCCATCTGTGCACACCTCTGAGCGTCCAGAAACGCTTCGTTCAGACGACCCAGCTTCTGCAGGGCCTGTGCCCGCCGGAACCTGGCTTTCACATCACCAGGGTCAGCATCAAGAGCTGGAGAGAGAGAGACTCTACTTAGTCAAATGTAGTATATATTATAATTTTTCATTGGTGAATGACAACATTGACAGGTTTGTTCTGCACTCTCCCACCTTTGGAGGCATCAGCCTCAGCCTTGGTGTAGTCCTCTAGCTTGAGGTAGCAGGCAGAGCGGTTGCGGTGCAGGACAGCACTCTCCGCCTGGCTGTCGCTCAATTTGAGAGCCTTGGTGTAAAAGCACAGAGCCCCCTGCATGTCCCCTGCATTGAACAGAGTATTCCCTTCTTCCTTCAGGGCACCAGGGTCCTGGATCAAAGATGTACAGATAGTCGGCACAATACTGTCACGATCTGACAACGAATCGTCCAACTTCTCTCCACAATATCATGGTCATATGGGATATACAGTACCAGTCGTAGCCCTGACAAGCTATCCACCTTCTTCCCATCTTGTGTCATCTAGAGGCACTTCGCCTCAATAAGAGATCCTCCCTTCAAGTGGTCCTTTATTTCTTTCATGTTAACAATTTCTGAAACTCCTGTAGTAACTTCCTTCAACCACTGCCGTCCAGTTTGATCCGGTATGCTACCCTCAACCACACGTTTACATACAGTACCAGTCAAAAGTTTGGACACACCTACTAATTCCAGGGTTTTTCTTTATTTGTACTATTTTCTACATTGTAGAATTATAGTGAAGACATCAAAAATACGAAATAACACACATGGAATCATGTAGTAACCAAAAAAAGTGTTAAATCAAAATATATTTGAGATTCTTCAAAGTACCCACAGCTTGGCACACTCTTGGCATTCTCTCAACCAGCTTCATGAGGTAGTCACCTGGAATGCATTTCAATTAACAGGTGTGCCTTGTTAAAAGTTAATTTGTGGAATTTATTTCCTTCTTAATGCGTTTGAGCCAATCAGTTGTGATAAGGTAGGGGGGTATTCAGAAGATATCCCAATTTGGTAAAAGGCCAAGTCCATATTATGTCAAGAACAGCCCAAATAAGCAAAGAGAAACGACAGTCCATCATTACTTTAAGACATGAAGGTCAGTCAATTCAGAACATTAAGAATTTTGAAAGTTTCTTCAAGTGCAGTTGCAAAAACCATCAAGCAATATTAGAGGAAGTTCAGAGGAGACTGCGTGAATCAGTCCTTCTTGGTTGAATTGCTGCCAGGACACCAATACGTTGGTTGAATTGCTGCAAGGACACCAATACGTTGGTTGAATTGCTGCAAGGACACCAATAAGAAACACGAGCAATGGACATTAGACCGGTGGAAATCTGTCCTTTGGTCTGATGAGTCAAAATTTGAGAGTATGTGAACGGATTATCTCTGCATGTGTGGTTCCCACCGTGAAGCATGGAGGAGGTGGTGTGATGGTACTTTGCTGGTGACACTGTCAGTGACTTATTTAGAATTCAAGGCACACTTACTCAACATGGCTACCACAGCATTCTGCAACAATACGCAATCCCATCTGGTTTGCGCTTAGTGGGACTATAATTTTTTTCCAACAGGACAATGACCCAACACACACCCCAGCTTTGTAAGGGCTATTTGACCAAGAAGGAGAGTGATGGAGTGCTGCATCAATGACCTGGCTTCCACAATCCACTTGAGATGGTTTGGGATGAGTTGGACTGCCAAGCGCTCAGCATTTGTCAGAACTCAAAGACTGTTGGAAAAGCATTCCAGGTGAAGCTGTTTGCGAGAATGTCAAGAGTGTGCAAAGCTGTCATCAAGGCAAAGGGTGGCTACTTTGAAGAATTTCAAATATATTTTGATTTGTTTAATCAATCTTTTTGGGTTACTACATGATTCCATGTGTTATTTCATAGTTTTGATGCCTTCACTATTATTCTACTATGTAGAACATAAAGAAAAACCCTTGAATGAGTAGGTGATGAACTTTTGACTGGTACTGTACATGGTTAGATGCAAATGTAGAGAAACTGTACTAACTAGTGGTGCATTCCTCAGCTCTTGTTCATAATGGTAAGTAAAAATACTGATAAAACATAAATTGCCAGAATAAGACCAAATGCATATAGGTATCGTCGTAGTAGTATGTGGTTAAATGTTCGATCTGTGGATGAACCTAAATAGCTATCAGTCTGATTCATCAGGCTGTAACACAATTAATTGGTACATACAGACTGAAACGAATGACTGCCACATCGTGTACATTTTCCTTACAAGCCAGAATGTTGAATAAAATTACATTTTAAAACTTACTCTACAGGTTGTCCATGGTGTTGGTCCTTCAGATGGTCGAGACAAAATATCCACAGTAAAGTATTATTTACCCTACTTTTTATTGAGCAGGTAGTGAAGTTGACATTTCAGGGTTATCCATACTTTCTTGTGGATATTTCCTCTCAAATGTCGAGCAGCTGAAGGACAAGCCGCACAGCCAAAATGTAGAGTAAGTTGAAATGTCATTTTATTCAACATTCTGACTTGTAAGGAATATTTACACGATTTTGTGTAGTTTCAATCTGTATTACACATTAATTGTGCATTACAGCCTGATGAATCAGACTAAACAGTAAGCTAACATTGCCCCAGTATATGTGCGTTAGGTATCGACAATGTGCATTTTTTCGGATGCTTGTAAAATGTTTAATTTAGACCCTTTTTTAGAAGTACAAGATAGTTGCTCAGCGAAACTATTTTCTGAGTAACGAACGTATTTTGACAACGCATTAGTCTCTCTAGATATGCTGTCTTCAAATAAATCGTAACTAGGAAACTCAGACATTTCCGACTAGCAGATTTGTGGAACGGGGACGTGTATAACTGCAACCAGTCGGAAATTTCCGAGTTTCCTTGTTCCGAACAGTACGTGAACGCGGCATCGGACCACAGCTACTGGGGCAAGCTAACGTTAGCTAGCTAAGCAACCCACCCAGCAATACACTCAAAACTCTCCGCTACTGGCGATCTCTTACCTTTTCCTTCCCGTTTACACTCATGACTTCGTTCTCTGGCCGATAAGCTCTGACGGTAAATGAGACTCTTCTCACTGTAGATTTATTTCTTTATTTCATTGATTTCTCTGTTTTTACAGGCGCTAGTTTGTGACAGTACTTTATGATGTTCTTCCTGTGGGTGCACGATGATGACGATTATGGAGCGGCTCCTCCCTCTACACATGCTCCATGACCAAATAAGGCAGAGAATCTCTATACGCTTTCACACTTGACCGTTTATCTCTCAAGCGCTTTATTTGGTTACATTTTCATTGCAAGTATGTTATGTATTGGACCAGTAGGCCTACTGTCAATGCTTTTTACATAGGGACTGATAAAGTGAATGCAAAGCATCTGAACAAGGCCTAATGTCAAGATGTAACATTTCATAAAATATTATTACATTACTATTCATAAAAATAAAAAAAATGCTAGAATATAGGGATATGTAGTTGTCTTTTTCAAATGCAATACAGATCAAAGCCCGGTGCCGTACTAAATCCATTAAATGATAAATATAACGGAATCCTGCAGGAAAACTACTGAACAAAAAAATAAAAGCAACAATTTTACTGAGTTACAGTTCATTGAAATACATTCATTAGGCCCTAATCTATGGATTTCACATGACTGGGCAGGGGCAGGGGCGCAGCCATGGGTGGGCCTGGGAGGGCATAGGTCCACCCAGTTCGGAGCAGGGCCCACCCACTGGGAGCCAGGCCCAGCCACTCAGAAATAGTTTTTCCCCACAAAAGGGCTTTATTACAGACAGAAATACTCCTCAGTTTCGTCAGCAGTCCGGGTGGCTGGTCTCAGACGATCCCGCAGGTGAAGAAGCCAGATGTGGAGGTCCTGGGCTGGCGTGGTTACTCGTGGTCTGCGGTTGTGAGGCCGGTTGGACATACTGCCAGATTCTCTAAAATGACGTTGGAGGTGGCTTATGGTAGAGAAATGAGCATTCAATTCTTTGGCAACAGCTCTGGTGGACATTCATTCAGTCAGCATGCCAGTTGCACGCTCCCTAAAAACCACAATGCCAAAAGTCATTTGGCATTGTGTTGTGTGACAGAATTGCACATTTTAGAGTGGCCTTTTATTGTCCCTAGCACAGGTTGCACCTGTGTAATGATCATGCTGTTTAATCAGTTTCTTGATATGCCAAACCTGCCAGGTGGATGGATTATCTTGGCAAAGGAGAAATGCTCACTAACAGGGATGTAAACAAATGTGTGCACAAAGTTTGAGAGAAATAAGCTTTTTGTGCATATGGAAAATGTTGTGGATCTTTTATTTAATCTCATGAAACACGGGACCAACATTTTACATGTTGCGTTTATATTTTTGTTCAATATATTTATTTATAGTAGTTTGTTTGTATGTGACAGTTCGAATATGAGGAGTTTTTCACAATCCTCAATGTCCCAACTAGCCTAACTCCAGTGATAACAAACACAAAGACTAAGGGAGTGAACGTTATTTATAATAAGGCTTTTATAAAATGTAATCCAATTCTGCGTCATTTTGCATATTGGGCAGAATCTTTTTTAATACTAAACAATTTACCTAAATTACAGGCTAAGAATGGACAGAGTGGTAGGGCTATGTGTTTGTCTTATCATATTTCCCCAATGTCAAATCAATGGGACTCGTTTGAAATAAAACGGTCACTGTTTGCAAATAATGATATCTGAGACATCATTAGAAATCTGAGCATGGTACAGTACCTTCAAAAGTTAAGCATACCTTTCCACCCCAGGCAGAGAAGGCCTACCGACAGAGAAGGCTTAACCTAACGATAGGTCACACGTGTTTCCTAAAGCTGTCTGGGTTTAAACATCTTCTATTGTACAGAAAGTGAATAGCTTAATCAATTGATAGACCGAATTAGATTACTTCCCAAGCAATCATTTTTTTGTCTCCTCATCTATAGAAGGTTGTAACTCAGCCTCTGAATGTCAAAGAAACGAAACAATAATATTCCCATACCATTAGAGTCACGTCTTTCCCAGGTATTTTACAGCTTGTTTCAAGCATAAAGCATCACGGACCAAAGCGCTGTTAACACTTCATATAATCGGATCCGTTTTATTTTCTTCAAAATCTTAAACTAACAAAGGATAGACCTGTGCTTTTTGCAATTTTCTTTACTCAAAAGTAGGCATAAGTCAGAAGCGGCGCTCCTAGTGGCCGGAGAATTTAATGCAGGGAAACTTAAATCAGTTCTACCAAATTTCTATAAATTTCTATCAACATTTCTAATCAAATGGCTAACAGACTTTTTATATTGTGTGCCCCCCCCAACCCCTCTTTCTACACTGCTGCTACTCTCTGTTTATCATACATGCATAGTCACTTTAACTATACGTTCATGTACATACTACCTCAATTGGGCCGACCAACCAGTGCTCCCGCACATTGGCTAACCGGGCTATCTGCATTGTGTCCCGCCACACACCACCCGCCAACCCCTTTTTTACGCTACTGCTGCTCTCTGTTCATCATATATGCATAGTCCTTTAACCATGTACATGTACATACTACCTCAATCAGCCTGACTAACCAGTGTCTGTATGTAGCCTTGCTACTGTATATAGCCTTGCTACTGTATATAGCCTGTCTTTTTACTGTTGTTTTATTTCTTTACTTACCTATTGTTCACCTAATACCTTTTTTTCACTATTGTTTAGAGCCTGTAAGTAAGCATTTCACTGTAAGGTCTACACCTGTTGTATTCGGCGCATGTGACAAATAAACTTTGATTTGATTTTGATTTGAAGTCACCCTCTCATAACCCCTCAATTCGAGTCTTGGTTTTAACTTAACAGCCCTTCACTGACATGGAGGTAGGCTATTAAAAGAGTACGTGGTGAGTGGAGGAATTGACTGACAAATCTATGGATATACAGTATATCACAAAAGTGAGTACACCCCTCACATTTTTGTAAATATTTGAGTATATCTTTTCATGTGACAACACTGAAGAAAGGACACTTTGCTACAATGTAAAGTAGTGAGTGTACAGCTTGTATAACAGTGTAAATTTGCTGTCCCCTCAAAATAACTCAACACACAGCCATTAATGTTTAAACCGCTGGCAACAAAAGTGAGTACACCCCTAAGTGAAAATGTCCAAATTGGGCCCAATTAGCCATTTTCCCTTCCCGGTGTCATGTGACTCGTTAGTGTTACAAGGTCTCAGGTGTGAATGGGGAGCAGGTGTGTTAAATTNAGATGATGCACAAGAAAGCCCGCAAACAGTTTGCTGAAGACAAGCAGACTAAGGACATGGATTACTGGAACCATGTCCTGTGGTCTGATGAGACCAAGATAAACTTATTTGGTTCAGATGGTGTCAAGCGTGTGTGGCGGCAACCAGGTGAGGAGTACAAAGACAAGTGTGTCTTGCCTACAGTCAAGCATGGTGGTGGGAGTGTCATGGTCTGGGGCTGCATGAGTGCTGCCGGCACTGGGGAGCTACAGTTCATTGAGGGAACCATGAATGCCAACATGTACTGTGACATACTGAAGCAGAGCATGATCCCCTCCCTTCGGAGACTGGGAGTATTCCAACATGATAACGACCCCAAACACACCTCCAAGACGACCACTGCCTTGCTAAAGAAGCTGAGGGTAAAGGTGATGGACTGGCCAAGCATGTCTCTAGACCTAAACCCTATTGAGCATCTGTGGGGCATCCTCAAACGGAAGCTAGAGGAGTGCAAGGTCTCTAACATCCACCAGCTCCGTGATGTTGTCATGGAGGAGTGGAAGAGGACTCCAGTGGCAACCTGTGAAGCTCTGGTGAACTCCATGCCCAAGAGGGTTAAGGCAGTCCTGGAAAATGATGGCGGCCACACAAAATATTGACACTTTGGGCCCAATTTGGACATTTTCACTTAGGGGTGTACTCACTTTTGTTGCCAGCGGTTTAGACATTAATGGCTGTGTGTTGAGTTATTTTGAGGGGACAGCAAATTTACACTGTTATACAAGCTGTACACTCACTACTTTACATTGTAGCAAAGTGTCATTTATTCAGTGTTGTCACATGAAAAGATATACTCAAATATTTACAAAAATGTGAGGGGTGTACTCACTTTTGTGATATACTGTAGCTGCCTATAGCCTAATTTTGTCCGTCAAACAGGTAGACCTACCCTTTACTTCTTAAATGTGAAGAAATAGGCTCCAACACAAAGCCCTCTTTTTTTGTAAAGTCTAATTAAAATGAACACTGTTTAAATGAATTATGCCTACTCGAATTTGCCTACTTTTAGCACCATGAGCTGTCCATTCCCGATCGATTGTGCTGCGACTGCTGCTTCAAGGTTCAGAACCCCAATGTAAGTTACTTGAATCTGGATTATTGTGAGGTGAATAACTCTGATAAATAGGCTACATCATGGTCAACAAACATATTGTTTTTAATAAAATGTATTATAGTAGTAGAAAGCTATCAAAGTTGATCGGTAGTCCTCATTTTCACGCAATCCTTCTCAAACTGTACAGAACATAGGCAAGCCTATGCTCAGGATGTGCATTTTTTGGACTAGGCCTAATAGATCATTTTTGGAAGAAGCCTTTGACTGTCCTCCTGAACTACCACAGTAGGCCTACACAGCACAGCCAATGGTTAGGCTGCACACACAAACGTTTTTTTAGCAAGAGCAGAGCAGGTCAGCGGGGCTCAGGGTTGGAATATACATTGCAGTGTGTAATGTAGCCTAGTTGTATTTACACCATCCCAGCAGCTATCTTATAAATATAACTTTGCTCTGTGCTTCTCCGAGCATGCACTTCGTAGCCTGTAGATAATTTTATTGAGACCACACTAAATAGCCTATAGGCACACTTGATATTGTACGCCCATCACAGAATCAGAGATGAGGGGCGGCATCTGGCACACATCAATATATAGCCTAATAAGCAACTTATTCTAAAACACTGAGAAATATTGACATTTCATCAATTACAAATTACATGACCCTCCCCTTCACTGAAATTGAAAAAGAATGACACTCCCCCGTTTTACTCCAGGTAATCATTCTGAAAATGTAGATTCATCCCTAAATAAAAGGATTCACCAAGTATTGACTTTATTAGGGCTGCAATGTTACCTTTTATTTAGTATGAAGCATAGTATTTCATTATGATAATGATATCATGACAAAAGACAGACCATAGATATCATACAGTATCATCCAATGTTCCATACATTTACCTGAAGTAGACACCCAATGCAGGGCATTCGGTATGAGCCCTCTTGCTCAGTATAGAGACAAAGTAGTTTAGTCATTCACTGTATATCCTAATAAATCTGGTGCTGGTGGGAATAAATGTACCTATTAAAACTATACACATTGGAAATAAACAAGCAAAACCATGCGATATCTTATGATTTCTCATTATCCCTCTATACCCTGGTGTGATCCATATGCATGAAAACACCCTGTTATGTCAAAGTGTGGCAGTATGTTATCCAGTTTTTTGTTGTTTTAAATTGATGGCCATCAAGGGATTCAAATGCTCAAATGTAGAACTTGGCATGGAAATTTCTCCCATAGGACACTGTCTTCAATGGGTCAGCCAAATTGCCTCACTGTTGTGTGTCCTCTGTTGCCTTAGAGACAAGAGGAGTCTTGAGGGATCTTGTGCTCACCTAGGACTCGTAAGTCCCTCCCATTGCCATGTTAGCGGTAGAGCTGCTGCTATGTCTTGTTGCTGTACGGGAAGAGGAGGCTAGAGATCCAGCGGGGACACGTGACATGCCTCCTAAGAGCTGACATTACTGAGAGACCCCGCGCACGACAGAACCATAGGAAGTCCACAAGCATCAGGACCAGTACCAAGGACCCATAGAGCAGAACCACAGTCTGGAACAGGGACCTGTAGCTGTATTGGAATCAAAACAGAAAGCTCTCATGAAGAACTAGAGCCAAGCTTTCCAGTGGTCAATGACTATGATGCTTTCATGAAAGTCATTTTTGCAGACAGTGCCCAAAGTTTAGGATAATAATTTGTTTTTATCAGTTTCCCACAAAAAGATCAATAAATAAACATCCATCACAACAATGCAAAAATAACAACACAGGAAATATCAATATGATCAAAGCTCCAAAGTGTTTCAAGGCTGAAATTAGTCACAAACAACACCATCTGTCTCTAATATATTCCTAACAGCTTGTTTCATGAATTATTGAAGTGTCAGCTTTGCTTATATTTCCACAAAACCAACAAGTATAGGGTGTGAAGTATGTTGTATCAACTAAAAAGCCTACCATACGCTCACTCAATCTAAGTAAAAACACAACATAAATGCTGGATAGAAAGTTCTGCTCTCCTAGGGTAGCCATACTAGCCTACAGGTTTAGGTGAGTATGGTTACTAACCTGTAAACAGGTTCTTTGGAGTTCGCTCCGGTCTCTGTCTGACTGCTGTTCATGCTATTGTGGTACTGGGAATGTGGGCAGCACTGTTTGAGCATCAGCCCCTCTCCCAGCCAGCAACAGAAGGACAAGTCAGGGGGGTCAGAGAGACGGGGACAGTAGAACCCTGTGTGGTGACCACCCCAGTGGTCAGAGTAGGCCTCACACAGCATAGCTCCGCACCCTACTTTATTAGGATTTCTGCCAATAAAGAGCAGCTCGTTGGTTGCATATAGACATGTTAGTTACATGTAAGACAATTGTTATTTACAATTGTTTGTAATAGTTGACTTAATCAATATTACAAATTAAATCAATCACATTTTATTTGTCACATGCTTCGTAGACAACAGGTGTAAACTAACAGTGAAATTATTACTTACGGGTCCTTTTCCAACAAGGCAGAGTTAAAGATAAAGAGGATACAATTAAAATAGAAACGGGGATAAAGTGGAGAGTCTTACCTGGTTTAAGTCCACAGTATTCCCCTGCCTTTGGTTTGTGCTTTGTGTGGATCATGTATGATGTAGAGCAGGAAACTTACCTGGCATTCCACAGGGAATGCTCACCTAGGGATCTGCTTGTCACATGGCAAAACCTTGCATGTCCTGTTTACCCACTATCTGATCCCTTATCATCCCTACATTCTTTATCTAAACCTTCCTCCCAATCCAGTCATCATCCATCACTGGTAGATAATTATCTGAATAGTCAGGCACTCTGCTATATTTTTTATATCATAATACTCTGCAATATAATAAAACTGAACCAAATGTTATCAAAACATATTTCACAAAGTTCATCATAATGTAACAACTTTTCTGAGTGCACATCAAAATTTCTTTAAGATATAGATGGTTATTTAATCATTGGCTTTTGAGTACATCCCACAAAGCTTTGCAGTTCTCAATCAATCGTGCTAGGCCAAAACAAGATGAATAAATTAAAATAAATGGTCAGTTCCTGCCTGCTTACAGGATCGGACCCTTTCTTTCAATTTTCGCCTATGACATACCCAAATCTAAATGTCTGTAGCTCATGACCTGAACAACGATATGCATATTCTTGATACCATTTGAAAGGAAACACTTTGAAGTTTGTGGAAAAGGGAAATTAATGTAAGAGAATATAACACATTAGATCTGGTAAAAGATAATACAAAGAAAAAAAACATTTGAAATGCAAGAGAAAGGCCATAATGTATTATTCCAGTCCAGGGGCAATTTAGATTCTGGCCACTAGATAGCAGCAGTGTGTATGCAAGGTTTAAGACTGATCCAATGAACCAATGCATATCTGTTCAAAATGTTGTATCGACTGCCAAAATGTTCCTAATTGGTTTATTAATACATTTTAAAGTTCATAATTGTGCACTCTCCTCAAACAATAGCATGGTATTCCTTCACTGTAAAAGGCTAAGGGCTGCTCTCCCATAGACGGGAAACACTATTTTCATGCCACTTCGAGACCATAGTGACTTTTTAGTAGCAGGTTAGAATAATTAACATAGCAGGTTAGGAGTCTGAGGTTAAGGTTAGGGAAAGGGTGAGCGTTTGCGAAAATCACTTTTTATTAAGTGGTTTGAAATGTGTGTCCCCTCATAGAGTAGTGAGGAGGAGATCCGTTGACCCTCCCTGTCCGGAAGTAATTTAGCCATTCATTTTAGTCAATGCGATCTGTAGAATTGCTATTTTCTCATGTCAATTAACTTGTGACATTCCGGGATTACGCATTATATTAATAAGGTCCGATTTAAATCAACAAATAAGATTACGGGTACAAAAAGGGTTAAGGGTACAAGACTGTGCATATCAGTGGAGGCTGCTGAGGGGAGGACGGCTCATAATAACGTCTGGAACGGAGCAAATGGAATGGCATCAAACCATGTGTTTGATGTATTTGATACGGTTGCATTGATTCCGCTCCAGCCATTACCACGAGCCCGTCGTCCCCAATTAACGTGCCACCAACCTCCTGTGGTACATATCTGTCTGTGTTGGCAGAATCACTACATAGCCCATAGAGCAAAGCAGGGAGAGGCTGCCCGTCGTCACAGTTCCAAGACCAGTCAGAAACGTCCAGCTAACCATACGTCAATGCCGGTGGATCTCAAAACTGAACTTGGATCCGCGTTAAAAAAATAACAAACTTGGATCCGCGTTAAGTAGTAATGATATCCTTCACCACCGTTTTCTTACAATAAATAATTTCAAGATTCTTTCCAGCGAATTTCTTGGATATATTATTGTATAACTAGCAAAATAGTTTTGAAGTTGAGGGTGCAGTATTTATGAAGTTTGGCAACGAGGACGAAAACTATCATAGTTCCGCTAGCCAGCTAGTTTAGCCAGGGAAAACTCGGGAAAGGACAACTGGGCGCACTAGGCTAATTCAGGACACTTGTTTTTGTGCCCTGATATCAGGAGCCGGCGGTGAAAAGTTTGATTAAACGTTTCAGAGACTGAAACGAATACATCAGATAACACATATTTAAGGAGAGAGAATCGATATACAATCCCGAAATCTGTAACTGTCAAAAGCTAAACAAAGCTTAAAATGATGTTTGAATGAACCTGAAACCAGAAAATGAAGGGTGACTGAAGTCGTTTATGGACACGTCGGTAGAACTCCTCCTCCTCACCTCGTTGAAAGAAAAAAAATGAGGGAGTGGGATGTTTCTGGTCCTCTTTCGTCTCTGACACGCATATCCAATCTAGAGCTGACGGCGAAACAGAGAACCATTCGGTAGCTATGGATAACCGTCAACGGGCATCATAACGTCAATTTTTTATGTGTCACGAAAACAGATATTCGGGATGATTTGCCTCTGACTGGTAGGTTGAATTCTTTGACACTGAGCTAGCTAGCGAGTTACTGGTAGCTAGGCTAATGCTAGCTAACTGGTTGTGTAGTCAGATAACTAACGTAACGTTAGCTAGCAAACGTTACAGGGTTTGAGCCGTGGGATTGTGCCGAGCAGCTGTCAGTCAGTCAGAGATGAGTGCAAACTCAAGTGGGAAAAGGATTGCTAAAGCAAGCTTGCTAATGCAGTAATGTAACCGCACCTGGTAGCTAGCTAGCTAGCTAGTTAGCTAGCTAGCTGTCTAACACGTTCTTAACCGAACAGGCGTAAAAGAAACAGACAGGCTAACTAGCTAGCTAAGTTGTTATGGTAACAGAGAAATGCCAACCAATAGAAATAGAATGAGTAGAACGGACTTGGACGCTCTAACCCTGACAAGTTGACTGGTAAACTCATGGGTACACGCGCAGTGACTGCCTGGTATTGCGATGCAATAATTGCCATGGTAATTTGGAATGTTCTATCAATTGATGCTGGATTGCCATGGTGATGTAGAATGTTCATTCAAATGATGCTAGGTGATGTGGCTCTTGCAATGGAATGTATTTTTTTGTAATGTCAGTTGAGTTGACAGCACAGATTGAACCGTATGTACAATTCGGGTACACTCAAATTGTTGCAAATCCACCCATTATGCCATCAGTGACTTGAATGGGGATGCCCGGTCTATTCATTCTAATTGTGTGTCAACCTGTCATTGTAGATCCTAGCTAATTTAGCTAGCTGTCTGTCAGGCATGACTGCATGAATCATATTTTATGCCTGTGTATGAATGGTATCCTATTTGGAACTACCTAGCTCATTTAAAAATACAATGACACTAACTATCCATTGAAGCTTGGGCCAATGATTCAAAGAAAATGTAATTTTATTTGTCACATGCACCGAATACAACAAGTGTAGACCTTATTGTGAAATGCGTACTTACACGCCCTTAACCAACAATGCAGTTTTAAGCAAATAGAGTTTAGAAAACATTTACTAAATAAGCTAAAGTAAAAATAAATAAATGACGCAATAAAATAACAACGGGGATACCGGTACTGAGTCAATGTGCAGGGGTACAGGTAATTGTGTTCATTTGTAGATGTAGGTAGGGGTAAAGGGACTGCATAGATTCTCTCAGTAAGTTAGCTAGCTAGCATTGAAAAATGTATTTGTCACTGGGTATCAGCTAGCTAGCTATATTGATACTTGTTTGCTTGAAAGATTAAGAATTATTGAGTTGCCATGTTATTGTTGCTTCACCCCTCATCCCACACACAGGGAAATCACCATGAACTATTCTGGAGCTTTATTTAACTTCACTGATTGCTGCTGTTTTCATTTACAGGTTCCACAAACAAGGATACATTTCCACAAACGGGGATATTTCTTTACCAACGTCGGTTTCCATCATCTCTGTATTGATGAAGGGGAATCGGCAGTCAGTGGCCCAATCTTTTTCTTACAAGCTCATGCATGGGAAATAATCAAATGTAGTCTTTGGAGTCTGATATCCTCATGTAATGATTTATGCATTGCAAAAGATGTGGAGCTTGCAACAGTGACTTTTCCTAGCAAAGATTGCAAGCTCATTTATATTAAAGACATAATACATTACTTTGCTAATATCACTGGAGTCATTTCCATGTTAGGAGAGGTTTAGTCATCATGCACAGATGGCCCAACAAATCTTTTTTGAATTGGGAACCATTTAGTTGTTTTGCAGCCAGTGTAAGTGTTGGGTTTTATCATCACAAATCCCCATGGCAAGGCTGTCACTGACAGCCTGTTAGTTGATAGGATTATGATCATACAGGATTTGCTGTTGGAAGGAGGAACACCTGTCTTTCTTTAGCTAGCAAGCGTCCTGAAATCCAGGCCACTGGGCTCAGCATGGTTGTTTTGCTTCTTGGTATACATTCTTTATCAAGATCTGTCTGTGACTCTCCTCTCCTACACACTTGCATACAGCCTTTTACTGAGTACTACTAACAATCGTTTTTTTTTGCAGACCGGAAAGCGGGATTACATAGTTGTTTTTGCCATGCCTCCTTAAACTGAGATCATTAGCCTCCGGCTTCAGAAAAGGACTCTAGGACGTAATTTAAACATGATGCAAACGTGACCAAGGAAACGTTTCTTATTTTTTGCCACTGTTGATATGCTTAGGCTTTGTCAAAGAGAGCATCGTAGTGACATTTGTCTCATCTTGGAGTGCTTTGAGCCAAGCGAAAAAGACTATCTAAAGAGCTGGTGGTACCTGTAGCCAAGTCCTTCATTCAGCCCTGTTTCTCCGCACCACTGAAGCCATGTGCTTACTGTTATGGCTATGCCCTGGCAGCCAACCCGAGCGAAAGGGGACTCTGCCTGTGCTAAAGAATTAGACACAGTCCTGGGAGTTGGACTGGACCAAAGGATTGCACACACACACACACAGACACCATGCTGCGGAGACAGTAGGCTCCCTGTTTGAGCCCTCGCTGTTTAGTGCTTGTTTTTGTGTGTTTTTTTTTCCTCCTCCGTAATCTCAAAGGTTTGGATGGTTGGGAGCACAAGGGCCACTTTGAAGGAGCCCGGCTGTGGTTTGGCCGGAGCTGACAGACTGCTTGCCAGCTACTGCTGATTTAAGTACCCTGTGTCCCTCACCACACCTACACCCCTACATCCGCCTTCTCTGCCAACTGTTCCTCCCCTGACTGTTCTGGTTAATGGAGGTCTAAGGGAGTGCAGACAAGGGTAGGGAACTATTGCTGACACTGGTCCTGCCGGTCACTTTCAGGCACTTTTTGCACTCCAAGGACTGCACTCCACTCTGTCCTAACTAAGGACCATTCCCCCTTATCTTGGAAGTAAAGAATTACAAGTCAAGGTAGTTTTTTTTTCTTCTCCCTCCTAAAAAGGCTTTTCTACAGGCTAAAGGATGAAGCTGAAGAAGCAGGTGACTGTGTGTGGAGGAGCCATATTCTGTGTGGCCGTATTCTCCTTATACCTGATGTTGGACAGGGTCCAACATGACCCTGCAAGGCGACAGAACGGTGGCGGGAACTTCCCAAGGGTAAGACATCTATAGACATGGCACCACTAGTTAGCTTGTTAGTCTCAATCCTTGTCTGCAATCAAACACCATGTTGTTGTGATACGTCTGTGTGCTGTTACAAGCCAGAGGCAGTACATTTTTCAAGTTTTATGTACACTTTTCCTTTGATATTGAGTTACATCAAAGCTGTAATTAACAAATGTAGAATACTCTAGGGCCTAATTGGTGAGATGCACACATATCTAAATAATTATCTCTCATTTATCCATTTATTTTGTACTGTATTCTGAGAGGCATTGAGCTATTTTCATAAACACACCGTGTGTAGAGATGCCCAGCCACCACAGCGGTACTGCTTGGCAGCAGCACATATTTGTGACCTGCAGACCTGCTCCAGCAACAGTGTCAATAATGAAGCCTGGATTTGATTGTTTCTGACAGGATTTTAGTCATGTTGGCCTAAACTTGTTTTGTGGCATTTGGCTCGAATAGAACCCATAAATTGTTTGCTTTTATTTATTAATTTACGTATTTGCTACAGCTTGAGTGAACAAGGACCTGGATTTTCACAACAGTGTTTCCTTTGGAGAGGGGACAGTGAAGTAGTGTATCCATCCAAATAGACTTGCTTGCCCTGTTTAGCTCCTCCTGTGACATTCATCCCCATTTTCCCCACGGGACCTTTTTCCTCCTGCATTCTAGAGCCAGATCTCTGTTCTGCAGAACCGCATAGAACAGTTGGAGCAACTGCTGGAGGAGAACCACCAGATCATCAGCCACATTAAGGACTCTGTCCTGGAGCTGACCGACACTGGCGCTGTGTCCCCCAGCGGACAGCTGCCTTTCCGCAGTGCCAACGGCTCCTGGGTCCTGCCCTTCGACGGACGCCCCACTTTCCTCTCTGTCAAGCCCCAGGACTGCCAGTTTGCCCAGGGCCGCCGCGGACAGACCGACCTGCAGGTGAGCTGCTCTCCAGGGACTTTCTGGGTGTTCTGTTGGACATCAGTAGGCCATATGTGTATGTAATTGTTAACACACTGTCTCTTGTCTACGTGGCACGTTTAAGGGGAGAGATTACCGATTTTATGTGATTTGCCTCTTCTCTCCACCCCCACCACCCAAACATTGGCATATATTCCAAACCCAAAGCAGAGATAAGTTTGCCAACTTCGGTCTGTTGTCTTCCAGATGCTGGACGTATACTCCCTGCTGAAGTTTGACAATGTGGACGGGGGTGTGTGGAAGCAGGGATTTGAGATCACCTATGAGCCTGGGGAGTGGGACAGTGAGCCTCTGCAGGTGTTTGTGGTCCCTCACTCCCACAACGACCCAGGTGAGGCATGCCTCAAAGCAAGTTTCTTCAGAGCACACCTTAGCAAAACGTAATGAAACGGATAATGAAAATGAGGGTTTCTTATTGGACGAGGTCAGGTAGTAGGTCTACCTTGCTGTTTCAAAACTGCAAAGTGTGATGAAGGGAGGCCTAGCGACAGGGAATACCTTTTATTTTTTGGGTTATTTTTTCAATCACTTTTTCATATTTTGCCATTACCTGCTGATGACAGGATTGACAAATGGAGTGACACAATTACATTAGAATGCCAACGTCTAGGCTATTTTTAGATTAGAATGGCTGTTACTTGGCACAAGATTTTATTTTAGCCAGAGATTGACATTTCCATTAGATTTATTTACAGCCAGTGTGAGGCCAGCTAGCTAACTTGACAGTTATTGACTTGTTGAACGTGGTAGATCCTGCAGGTTGTCACTCAAGAACAGGAATAGCCATTCATTATGCTTCCATTTGAATTAGTATAGACTTTACTCATTACTAAGGTGTCACTGAGTAAATGTTCACAGCTAGTCTTGGGTCTGTGGAGAGCTATGAGAGACCACTGGGACTTTTGTCAGTGAATCATGCTAAAGCAGTTTTCTTTGTTCTGGGATGTCCTCTAAAAGCCAGCCCAGAGCTTTTAAGGTTTAGCAAGACTGCAGGTAAAGTGAAGTAGGTCAAACGGCAGGACTGGCACAGAGTCATAACAAGACCTGCAGACAACGCAATGGTAAAAGGCCCCTTTCACAATGTAGAACTTCCATATGTGAGGCTCATAAGAGGACTAAAGGCAGTCGTGGAAAAAACACAATATTTTGGCATTGGACCAATGGGTTTAGTGTGTGTGTGAGTGAGTCAGTCTGACATGAGTCTGGTTCCATCTGCACTCTGTAAGGCAAAGTAGCTTGGTCAATCCTGGGATAAGGAGGAGTGAAACTCTAGTTGAATATTTTTGTGATCATTACAATTTGGCTAATCACATGACTACAAGGTGTGTCTTCAAATTGCAAGCCTGTTGTGGCAATGGATGCAAATGCAAAGTGTTCCTCAAGTGTGTGACACTTAATAGGCATGCTATTAAAGAAAGCGATTTTAAATTGTTATTACATTATTGATTTTTTTTAAAACCCACTTTATAATGTAATAATCAATGCATAATGTAATAATTATTACATACGCAAAAATGTTAAGTTTTGAACAGGACCCTGTTACTCCTGATCTGTATTGTTGTGCTCATCACCTCTGTGCTGCTGTCTCCCATCCTGGCAGGCTGGATAAAGACATTTGATAAGTACTACACAGACCAGACGCAGCACATCTTCAACAACATGCTGGTGAAGTTGACTGAGGACCCACGCAGGAAGTTCATCTGGTCCGAGATCTCCTTCTTCGCCAAGTGGTGGGAGAGCGCTGACATGCACAAGCAGGAAGCCATGCGCAAGTAAGTGTCTCACAGTCACAGTACTAGCTCTCAGGCATCTTACTACTGCCCAAATGGATTCTTCCTTAAAGTATTTGAGCCGTCTTTTGAGGATTGCCCACATGGGGGAAGAGTCAATAGTGCCGGTCTTGGTAGATTTGATTTCAGTTGTTTTCTGTAATTAGGAACTTGTCCAGCTGTGAATGTCTACCTAACTAGCAAAACAGTATATTTTCAGTATCACTTATCACAGGCTGTAAACAACCTGCCAGGCCACATTAGCAGGGTGATCTACAGTAATTAGCTAATGTGCTCCACATCTCCCTTGTCAGAGAGACTAGATACTCCTGGTTAATGCAGTGGCTCGGAGTAAGAGTTTACTTTTTCTCACCTCCCTACTGTGTGGATGTCTCAGGCTAATCCTAGGAGGTCAGCTGGAGATGGTGACTGGAGGCTGGGTGATGAGTGATGAGGCCAACGTTCACTACTTCGCCATGATCGACCAGCTCATAGAAGGCCATCAGTGGCTGGAGAAGAACGTGGGTAAGGGACACGTCTGCCCTATCCGAGACACTTTTTCGTTTTCATGCAAGGGGCTTTGCACACTGAGGTTTGGAGCAGAAGCATTTGAAAGTTAAACTGATTCAAACTCTGAGTGGATAACTTTGCAACGACACCTTTGTGCATATTGTGTGAAATCCTGTATGACTTCGGACATAGTTCTCTCTTCTGTTCCTGTATGAGTTCCATTAAGATGCCATAGAAACTGTGCACCATGCTCTGTTGTATTCTCCATGATGTTAACCCTCCTGTGCTGTGCCCTACCGTAGGTGTGACCCCTCGGTCGGGCTGGGCTGTGGACCCCTTTGGCCACAGTGCCACCATGCCCTACCTGCTGAAGAGGGCCAACCTGACCAGCATGCTCATCCAGAGGGTCCACTACTCCATAAAGAAGCACTTCGCCTCCAGCCGTAGCCTGGAGTTCATGTGGAGGCAGGCCTGGGGTCAGTGGTTGGCTGGTCTGCTATTTACATCTATTTAAACCATAATGTGCTCTCTGGAATGCGCTGCCACTCTGGACTGTCTTTTAAAGTCAAATTGAGTTTGTGGGAAATGTGGCAATGGCCAATTTATAGTTTGAACTAAGAACAGTAACTGTGTTCCTTGCTTGTATTTGCATCTAACTTTTTATATTCGCACAAACTACAAATAAGTCAACTATTTTCTTTCTTTTGTTTGTATTGCCAGACCAAAAGTCGGGCACGGACATCTTCTGCCACATGATGCCCTTCTACAGTTATGACGTGCCACACACCTGCGGGCCCGACCCCAAGATCTGCTGCCAGTTTGACTTTAAGAGGCTGCCAGGCGGCCGGGTCAACTGTCCTTGGAAGGTTCCTCCGCGGGCCGTGGTGGAGGCCAATGTGGCAGAGAGGTGAGCCAAGTAGAGAGAGCCTCCCCGGGGCATTGTACACCACACTGCTGGGGAGGAATGTGGGTCAAGGAGCATTTCTAGGGGCTGCATGGGGTATTGGGGGTGAGGAGATGTCAGAGCTCTGCAGTAGAACAGGGAGTGTGGGTGCAGAAAAACAGGAAAGATGCAACTGGCTTTGGAGACTGTCACTGCAACTTGCTTGTCAATCACTAGTTTTGTGTAGAAAAAAGAAACGCGTCATAGAACTTTACAAAGCACACATTCCAGAGAGAGGCTAATAGAAAATAGCTCTCGAACTGAAAGCTATTGATTGCCTTTTTCCATTAAAGGTCCTTTTTTTTTATCTTCCATTTTATAAGGTCATGTACAGTCATCTATTGTCCTGTAGCACTGGCATTGCACTGGGATGCACTCACACATCTAAGAGATGTGATTGAATATGTAATGCATTTCAAAAGAAGACATTTCTGCACACTGCCTGCAAGCTTTCTCCTTTTCATTAAAATGTATGCTTTGACGAAGGTCACTAGACAGAAACGTTGCTATTGCCAATAATGTCAATATTCTAAAGCAGATATTCCCAAACCGGGGTACGCGCAATGCCGTCGGGGCTACGCCAAATATAAAAAAATAAATCTTTTTTTATTTTTTCATCATATTTTCAAACAGTCCATTTATATTTTCCAATGGGGGCTATACATTTGGGTGAGGTTTTTTTCTCACCTGAGTAGCCTCGTTTTACTGCCAAAAATATAATTAAACCATCTAGTGTTCAGCGAAATAACAACAGTGTCAAATACAGGTAGCCTAGTCAAATAAATCATTAACATCCAATCACATTAATCGTTACTCTCGGCTCATTCCGTTTGCTCGAAAATAAGGCCTGCATCCATAGAGACACATACCAGCTCTAATGGTAGTACTGCAACTACCAGCAGTACTACACATACACCTGTCGACGACACAAGTTGTTCTGCTTCCACGAGCACATCCAATGCTAGCATCAGCAATTCTACATTTGTTGTTATCCCAGCTAACATGGACACTGACAGTTGTGAATCTGATGCAGCCGAAGAGCTTCTGCCCCCTTACCCGGGAAAGCACAGAACAACAGACAGGGACGATGGACCATCGAAGTGTTGCAAATATGATAACTACATTGATTTGGGGTTCACTTATATTGGGAGTAGTGCCTTTCCTCACAGTGTGTTTATATGTGCAAAAGTACTATCTCACAACTCGATGAAACCTTCACTCTAGGGCAGACATTTAGAAACAAAACATGCCAATTTGAAAAATAAGCCACGAATTAAGACTACTTTCGAGTAGTAAGACATGTATAAAATCAACAGATACCATTAATAAGAAGGGGCTGGAAGCATCTTATATGGTGAGCTACTGAGTGGCTAGGACAGGCAAGCCCCATACTATTGTGGAGGACTTAATTCTTCCTGCTGCTGCGGATATGGCTGGGACAATGCTGGGGGAAAAGGCCATAAAAACTATACAGACAATGTCTTCATCAAACAACACTTTCATGACACATCAGTGACATGGCAGGAGATGTTTTGAAACAATTACTGCTTCGCACACAAGCCAGTGAATTTTATGCGTTACAGCTGGATGAGCTAACAGACGTGGCGGGCCTGGCACAGCTCCTGGTATATGTCCGTTACGTTTACAGGGGTCAATTAGGAAGACATCCTCTTCTGCAAACCACTGGAAACCAGGACAGCAGGAGAGGGTATTTTTAAAGTACTGGACAGCTTTGTGACATCAAATGGACTTTGGTGGTCAAGATGTGTTAGTATTTGTACTGATGGCGCAAAAGCCATGACAGGGAGACAGTAGAGTGGTAACGCGCGTGCAAGCAGTTTCTCCCGACGCCACTTGGGTACACTGCAGCATCCACCGAGAGGCTCTTTGGTGGTCAAGATGTGTTACTGCCAAGGGAATGCCTGACCGCTTGAAAGACGCTTTGGACACTACAGTGAAAATGGTTAACTTTGTTAAAGCAAGGCCCCTAAACTCTTGTGTATTTTCTGCATTATGCAATGATATGGGCAGCGACCATGTAACGCTTTTACAACGTACAGAAGTGTGCTGGTTATCAAGGGGCAAAGTATTGACCCGTTTTTACTAAATTGAGAGAAGAGCTTAGTGTGTTCTTTACTGACCATAATTTTCACTTGTTTGAACCTCTTGCATGATGACGAGTTTCTGGGTGATGTTTTTTCTCACCTGAATGATCTGAATCTAGGATTACAGGGACTCTCCGCAACCATATTCAATGTGAGGGACAAAATTGAGGCTATGATTAAGAAGTTGGAGCTCTACTCTGTCTGCATTAACTAGACAGGGAGCGGTGGGTCGCTAGTTTCTTGGCAATATCACAGCGTTGTCAGATTTCAAAAAGGCTTTACGGCGAAAGCTCTACATTTGATTGTTTGAGGGCAGCACCTCACATACTTTCTCATAGCCATGAATTCATTAGCCAGCGTAGCACACACATAACACATTTCACAGCGAAAACAAATCAATTACCTGTTGAAGAACTTCTGCTGAGGTCATCCTAAGTGTCCAACGAAGACAATCCATGGTTCTTTTGTTAGAAAAAGTAATGTATTATATCCATAAATCTCCATTTGGTTTGCGCGTCATAGTCAGAAACGACAGCCTCCACTAGTCCCTTGAAACGTGGCGCGAACTCGTTCATCTTATACCTATAAACTTGTCCAAGAACATTCAAACATAGTTTTAAATGTATCCTTAGGAACACTTTTACGTATATTTACTATTATAAATCAACCGGAATATAAACTGAGCTCTAAAGACGGTAAATAAGACACTGCGCGACTTCTCGGGCGCGCGCCCTGGGTACTGTTGTCATCAAGGGGGGACCCACTTGTTTGGTCGTNCCATCTCGAGGCTGTTGACATCATAAGGAAGCGACGTGTACTGCATTCATATGCCCTTATATGGTCATTTTCATGAGGGAGGGGTTCCCAAATGAGCAATGTGTCAAAATCACTTTTTCCAGGACAGAAATTCCTCGGGGTTTTGCCTGCCATATCCGTTCTGTTTCACTCACAGACAAATGGTTAACAGTTTTGGAAAATTCAGAGTGTTTCCTATCCAATGGTACTAAATATATGCATATCCTATTTTCTGGGCCTGAATGGGAGGCATTTTACTTTGGGCACGCCAGGCTCTCCAAAACCGTCACCTCGGGAGCTGCTCCCTGAGAAGTTAACAAGGACAACACACAGGTCTTTCCATCATTGTATGATTTTTTTGTGTGCAAATGAACTCAAGCTTACGGACAATGTCAAATGTGATATAGCGAAGCACCTGAGTGAGCTGGGTGAGCAATTACGCAGGTACTTTCCCGAAACGGATGACAAACAACTGGATTCGTTATCCCTTTCATGCCCTGCCTCCAGTCCACTTACCGATATCTGAACAAGAGAGCCTCATCGAAATTGCAACAAGCGGTTCTGTGAAAATTTAATCAGGAGCCACTGCCAGATATCTGGATAGGGTTGTGCTCAGAGTATCCTGCCTTGGCAAATTGCACTGTTAAGACACTGATACCCTTTGCAACCATGTACCTAAGTGAGAGTGGCTTCTCGGCCTTCACTAGCATGAAAACTAAACACAGGCACAGACTGTAGAAAATGATTTAAGACTGAGACTCTCTCCAATACAACTCAACATGTTATGTGCATCCTTTCAAGCACACCCTTCTCATTAACCAATTTTTGATGAACAAATAAGGTTTTATATGTAAGATGGCTAAATAAAAAGCAAAATGATTGATTAGTATTATATAATTAGTATTATATAATTATTTGTGCCCTGGTCCCATAAGAGTTCTTTGTCACTTCCCACGAGCTGGGTTGTGACAAAAACACACTCTCATTCTTATGTTTAATAAATGTATTGTATGTGGCAGGCTTACAATGATGGCAAAAAACAATATTTGAGAGTGTGCTGACCCTGGTGCTAAGGGGTACGGGACTATAAATAGTTTGGGAACCACTGTTCTAAAGCAAGCACTGTCCAGGAGTGTATTATTTTGAATCCTCTAATACTGGCAACCACAAGCCACAACTGATGTTAATCAGTGTGTATCATCTCTCTCTCCACCCTAGGGCCCACCTGCTCTTGGACCAGTACCGAAAGAAGTCCAAGCTTTTCCGCAGTAAGGTGGTTCTGGTTCCACTGGGAGATGACTTTCGTTACGACAAGGCCCTGGAGTGGGACCAGCAGTACCTCAACTACCAGAGACTCTTTGACTACATGAACTCTCACCCCGAGATGCACGTGCAGGTCAGAGACCAAGCCCACATTTCTCTGGCTCTTCTGGGGAGAGGTCTGTTAGTTATTGAACATTCGTTTTTTGATTGATGTTTAGAGTGAATCTAAAATGTCCTATCTCACCTGTGTTCCTGTATGTCTCCAGGCCCAGTTTGGGACCCTGACCGATTACTTCACTGCGGTTTACAAGGCCAACAATGTGCCCCAGGGTGCCAGACCCCCAGACTATCCGGTGCTGAGCGGGGACTTCTTTGCGTACGCAGACCGCGAGGACCACTACTGGAGCGGCTACTACACCTCCCGGCCCTTCTACAAGAGCATGGACCGCGTGCTGGAGTCCCATCTCCGGTAAGGCCAGATGGAACCAGACAGACGTGGCTTCAATATACCTGTGAAACAGCAGGTTGGCATCTGAGCCTTACTCTCAGTTGTTAATTCAACAATGTTAGCCACATGTGCGTAGGTTTCAAAAGCTAAATAATTGGAAGATGGAAACCTGTCATGCACACTGTCAAAGTTTGGGAAAAATCCCAAAGGTTCACTTGTCTTTGTTAAAGTGTTCCTCTGTGGTGTTCCCAAGGGGGGCAGAGATCCTGTTCAGTCTTGCGGTGGCCCACGCTCGCCACACAGGCATGGAGGGCCGCTACCCCACTTCAGACTACACCCTGCTGACGGACGCAAGGCGTACCGTCGCCCTCTTCCAGCATCACGATGCCATCACAGGCACCGCCAAGGAGAACGTGGTCATTGACTACGGCAACAGGTCAGTGGCTAAGAGAGACACAGAATAGAGATGTGGCTGGTTTGGGAACACTGGTTTGATAAAAGACACTCATATCTCCAACTTCAAGAATATTAGGATAATGTGTCCTTGGTCCTTTGTCTCTCCTGTAGGTTACTGCGCTCCCTGCAGGGCCTGAAGAGAGTGATCATTAACGCAGCCCACTTCCTAGTGATGAAGAACAAGGATGTGTATCGCTTCTACCAGACAGAACCCTTCCTAGAAACGGTGAGGGAGAAGGACTGGGAGCGTCAACCTGTTCATGACATGGAGCTCTCGAACAATGCATTAGGCTTATCTAAGCTATTGTAACACTATCTTCTCTTTTCTGTCACTTTCCAATGGGATCCTGTGGTTGACAGGAGTTGTGATCTACTACTCAATGCTTCTCTAGTGTAAGCAATCATTGCAACTGACGATCACATACTCATGTCCTTATCCTACAGGATGACAGACGTGCCACCCAAGACTCCCTGCCCCAGCGGACTCTTATCGAACTGGACCAGTCAGGACCCAGGTAACCCCCTCCCCTCCTCCACTCTGCCCCAGTACAGTCTCTCATGGGTGGTGTGTTTGTGACTGATATCCCCCTGTCTCTCCGTCAGGTACCTGGTGCTATTCAACCCGGTGGAGCAGGATAGGCTGTGTGTGGTTACAGTGTTGGTGAACTCTGCTAGGGTCAGGGTGCTCACAGAGGACGGACAGACCCTCCCTGTGCAGCTCAGTGCCCAGTGGAGCTCTGCTAGCCAGATGAGCGCAGAGGTGTTCCAGGTGTGTGTGTGTGTGTGTGTGTGTGTGTGTGTGTGTGTGTATGGTTGCTGGTTTAATTTGTGGTGCTCTCAGTGACTATTTAATGGGCATTGCTTGGTACTTCATTTGACAGATGTATTGATATATTAGTAGCATGAGTGCCTCGGTCTGTATGCCATGTGTGTGTTTAACTGTGTTCTCTCCTGTCTACAGGCCTCCTTCATGGTGCGTCTGCCTGCCCTGGGCCTGGCTGTGTTCCACCTCTATGATTCTGCCGACATCCCTATGACGCTGCGCTCTGAGACTCTGCTGAGGCTGTCTGGTCGGGGGCAGACTGCCCACGCTGTGGATCCCCTCCCACTCCGCTCCCAGACCGCAGACCCACAACCCTTCTACATCTCCACCCAGTCCCTCACATTGGGCTTCTCAGGAACCACCGGCCTGCTAGAGGTACGTGGAGGGGTAGAAGCTCTGGCTGCAGCCCAGATAGTCTTCTATGTAATGCAGAACTTTTGGCCAAAGGCCTGGACTGTCATTTGGGGATGCAGCCACTGACTATGCTTTGTCTCTAACAGATTTGGAATTCAGCCTAAAAGTTGAGTCGAAGGCCCTTTCTCATTTGCTGAATTTCAAATAGGCAGCACAGACTAATTTGGATGAAGTGTAATGTGTAATATGGTCTCTGGTTCTGTCTCTGGAGCAGAGTATCCGTCCTAAAGACGACCCTCAGGAGTTGAAGGTTCAGATGCAGTTTGTGACATATGGTACTCGGTCCTCCAAGGATAAGAGCGGGGCTTACCTCTTCCTGCCTGACGGAAAGGCTAAGGTGAGCTAGCTTTAAAACCCTACCTCTACTAGAGATACAGTAAGTTACCTGTAGACCATTTTTAGGATCAGTACCCTGCCTCAATCCTAACCTTAACCATTAGAGAAACACACTGTCTCTCCATCTTTCAGCCCTACGGTCAGAAAGAGCCTCCGGTGGTGCGTGTGGTGGAGGGACCTCTTTTCTCTGAGGTAGTGGCTCTTTACCAGTACTTCCAACAGACCATCCGCATACACAATGTGCCAGGTGTGGACGGTCTGTCCCTGGATGTCACCACCATGGTGGACATCAGAGAACAGTCTAACAAGGAGCTGGCCATGCGGCTGGTCACTGACATCCAGAGTGACGATACCTTCTACACAGACCTCAACGGATTCCAGGTCAGACCACAACACACACTTTACATTATAGAATGTCTGATCTTTGGCTTCAACATGTACCTCAATACTGTAATGTTTCTACAGATGCAGCCCCGGCGCCGCTTCCTGAAGCTCCCCCTGCAGGCCAACTTCTACCCAATGCCCAGCCAGGCCTACATCCAGGACAGCCAGCACCGTCTCACCCTGCACTCTGGCCAGGCCCTGGGTGTCACCAGCCTAGAGAGCGGTAGGGAAGGACTGCTCATATGTTGTTTTTTTCTTAAAGGGGAAATCTGCAGTTGCTACATCAATTTTTGGATTTATGAAGTAATGATATGTACCCATTGATTCTTTAAGAATATAACTTATAAATGACTCATGAGCTTAGTTCAACAGTCGAACCCAAAACATATGCTTGTCTTACGCCAATGTTTGTAAACAAAGTAAATGTAAACAAACACTATATAGCCTCAAAACATGATTAAAACTATAATTTTGATATCATGGATGGTCAGTGCTTGCATCTTTAGCTCTGTCTATGAATTTGGTTATATTACTCCAGCCCCATACCTCAGCTTTTTACCAAAACAGAGGCAGGGATGGCGCCATTGACCATCCATAGGCAACCCAATTTGAAGAAGACAATGCTCTGATCATTGGCTGAATGCTTCCAACCCATAGGAATCCCCACCCAGTTAGAATGGTGGAAGTCCTCAATGGGAATGTCAATAATAAATCGCATTCTATCCAGATTTTATGATAGAGCTCTATGTGCATGTCTCTGCTTTTCCCTACCTCAGGCCAGTTGGAGGTGATTCTGGACCGGCGGCTGATGCAGGATGATAACCGCGGCCTGGGCCAGGGACTGAAGGACAACAAGAAGACGGCCAACCGCTTCCGCCTCCTACTGGAGAGTAGGTCCACTGGCAACAAGGTCAGTCAGTCTAGAGTCCTCAGATGGAAGTTACTGGAACTTCCTGGATCTTGTTTATGGGTGTCATATCCAAGCAAATGAAGCCAATCTAGTCTGAGTGGAAACAGTGGGTAAGCCAGGAATTCTGTTTATCAGCAGTTGTTGAAAATGTCTCATCTCTCATGCTGCGATTGTTAACCCCTGTCACTCCATTCTTTTGTCACCCCTTTCCATTTATTTTTGTCATCCCTCTGTCTGTCTGCTCTTCCATTGCACTCCAGCATGCTGGCTTCTTTGCCAAACTCTCCTCCATTTTTCACTCGCTCATCACAATCGCTCTGAGAGGCGGTGCTCAAGAGGTAACGTTGTCACGGCAACAGTGAGGTTGCTAGCTACCCAGCCGTAGCTGGCTGGCTGTCTGTCTGTGTAATCTGTGCTATAGCTGTAGTTCTTAACTTTAGTGTAACCTGTGTTTTAGCTTCCCTCTACCCTGTAGCTCAAAGGTCTGCCATAGCAGCATCCTGGAATTGGATATGCGCTTAAAATGTAAATAATTGTTTTCAACTGTTCAGCTCTGCAGCTTCCCTGCTGTGTTGAGTGCTGAAGCTAAGCAGGGTGGGATGGGTTAGTTGTCAGATATGACCTGTGTTGTCTGTTGTGACGTGTTTCTCTGCCTCCCAGGTGGTGGACAGTGGACCAACCAGCTTCCCCTCCCTGCTCAGTCACTTGACCTCGGCCATCCTCAACCACGAGGTGCTGGCGCTGCCCGTGCTGCCCAAGAAGCGTGGCATCCCTCCCCTGCACACCTTCGCCCCCCTCACAGGGGCCCTGCCCTGCGACTTCCACGTGATCAACCTGCGCAGCATCCAGCACCAGGTAACTAGAAGTGCAGTCATTCTCTTGTTTGTCCAACGTCAATATACTGGAAGATGTAATACATGTAGGGTTCTGTGTGTTTATCACTGATGCTAATATGTTTCTGCTTTGCTGTTTGTGTGACTTGTAGCAGGACACCCACTCCCCATCTCCCTACACGGCCCTCATCCTGCATAGGAAAGGTCTGGACTGTGGTCTGGAGACCTCCAACCCCGGCTTCAACTGTACCACTACCGAGGGACAGGTCAGTGGTAGTCAACCACACACACACGGCTCACCACAGACACAACTGGGTAGTACTGTAGGTTGCACACACGCATGCAGTTGGAGTCATTATGGTAGTCTGGAAAGATTATTCCATAAAACACACTCTACCTCTCTTTCACAAACTGTATTTCTCTCTCTCTCTCTCTACATCTCTCTCCTTCTGGCTATCCCTCCAGCTGGGTGTGTCGTCTCTGTTCCGTAACCTGGACCTCCAGCTGCTACAGCCCGTGTCGCTGTCCCTGATGTACTCCAGCCCCCCTCTGGCCAACGACTCCTCCGTCAGCCTGGAGCCCATGGAGATCTCAGCCTTCAGGCTCAAACTGCGCTAGCCGGGCCCAGATACA
This sequence comes from Hucho hucho, assembly GCA_003317085.1. Classification (NCBI taxonomy): domain Eukaryota; kingdom Metazoa; phylum Chordata; class Actinopteri; order Salmoniformes; family Salmonidae; genus Hucho; species Hucho hucho. Next base: position 238,464 of record QNTS01000266.1, on the reverse strand, counting down.
CACCTCCACACCAGACCAGTTTTGGTCCCACCTGGTCCTGCTCTGTTCAGTTTTATTCTATAGGAAAACTGCCTCCCAGTGCACAGAGGGGTGGCCACGCTGGTGCTTCCTGGTCCAACCTGTGTATACACTATACACACACACACTACACACACACACTACACACACACTCTGAACTGTAAATCCAGCCTGTAAGAGCAGGTGGCCTTCATGACTAGACTCTATCTGCAGGGGGCAGAAGATGGCTGTCGCAGACCCAGACAGACAATCTCAGAAGCAGAAACCTTTTGGGGGTTTTGTGCTTGTGATAATACAGGTGCTGTCTTCATCACAGAACAGATATTGGCGGTCTTCTGCCTTTGCATTGCAGTAGTGATGTCAAGTAACAGAAACATACTTTGTTTTTAAGATAACTTTATTTATTTTTTATCCCATCCTGGACTAACTACTGAATGTAAATATCACAAGGATAAGGACCTGGGAATAATGTGGTGACGAGTGCAATTTGTAAAGCTTTATTTGGTGTGGACAGTTAAAATATATATATATATATAATTCTGATGGAGCCTACCTGCGGCGGACTAGAGAACTGTTCATTCCATTACGCGCTCATCACTGCTCATTGTTTTCTATTGACTGCATTAACCGACTGAATGCAGCTGTGTACTAGCAGTGTGAATGTGTTCTCTCTCTCAGTAGCTATGGCTCTGTAAGATACTGTATGTCAGGTAGTCAGTCACTCTGTAGTCACTACCAGACTGGTGACTAGATCCCACACACTACGGAAATCCCAATCCTCACTCTACTTTTTTTCCAGTCATCATTATCTCCCTATCGGATGAACTGGACGGCTTGCTATCGTTTCAACCCCCCCTCCCCTTGCTTGTAGATGGTCTGAAGACAAAGCTGTCATATCCTGATGAGTTGGCTGGCTGTGGAGGACCTGGAATGGAATTTAAATTCATGTTTGTATTTAAATTATCCTAAAGCCATTCTTGTTGTGTACTATACTGTATGCAGTAGAAGATACAACTATGATGACGATACCTCATATTTAACATATGACACATGGGTATGTATAGTATATTGCTGTGGAAAACTTCCGTGAAGATGCAGTATGCCAGAGGAGAAGTGAGTGTGTAGTGAGACCCATAGTGCAGTATCGGGGACAAGGTTTCAGTTCATACTACTGGACTGCTAATCACGTACTTCCTTATCTCCTTGTTTCAAAGCCAGGCATAAAAGGCCCCTGTCTTTGCAGGGAGGATTGTGGTTCAACCTTCTACCTAATTATGTGGAGACATTAACAGGGGTCCTCCAGGGCTGACTTAGACAACTAGTGTACTTTTGCATATGTGGTCTTTTTTAATCACCTTTCATCATAAAACATCTCTATAGCCTTGACCCTGGTGCGGTGAAGGTACTCTGATCCATATCTGTCTTTGGTAGTGGTGGTGGTGTTGAAGGTAAATCATCAGTAGTTAACATCAGTAATGGCAGATGCACTATGTTGATATCGGGCCACTCTCTCTGCCATTTCTCACTATATGTTTCTCCTCTACCTTCTTCCCTGCCTCTTTACCATCAGTGGAGGCTGGTGGGAGGATCTATTTGGTATGGCTGAAATGGAAGGAATGGAACGGAGTCAAACATGTAATTTCCATATGGTTGATACATCCCTTTTTAAAATTCCATTCCAGCCATTACAATGAGCCCGTCCTCCTATAGCTCCTCCCACCAGCCTCCACTGCCTAGTGTCCAATGCTACATTTCCTCTGGGCTTTTTATATTTCTCCACCTTGCTGTCCTCCGTTACACCTCCCTCACTACATCCCTGATGTTTTCCACTCCTTCCTCAGAACACACTTCCCTATGGTCCAACATTTCACTCAACAATGCTCAGGCACTAGCCTGGTCCTATACAGTGTATGTGCTGTAGCCAATTCCTCTATTGGTATGACAACAAAAGAACAGAGCGGTGGTTGAAGTACCAACACACTGGACCACCAGACTACCAATGCACCTGCATCACTTTTCAGGTTGCATTTTCCCTCTGACTATATGTTCTACCATGACATGACACTACCACTGTACCTAGTACAGCACTTTCTCCTCCTCTATTTCCTACTGTCTCTGTGTCCGAGTCACTCTGTAGACTTGTCTTTTGTATGTGATTTGTTGTAGCACTTTTTTGTTTAAGGTGGAATTTAAGAAGGAATCATTTGATGTTTTTGTTTCTTCCTGGATGTGTGTTTCAAAAAAGATGCATAGAAATCAATTACAGACAAGGTGGAGACAGAATAAAGATCAAATATGATACTTGGTATGCGTTTTGCCAATGCTTATTTTCCTCTTATAACCAACTCTTTATGTGAACATATTTTATTAAAGGCCCAATGCAGCTGTTTTTATATCAATATCGAATAATTTCTGGGTAACAATTTAAGTACCTTACTGTAATAGATTTCCATTTTAAAATGGGCAAAAATAGCTTTTTAGTAATCCATTTTACTAGGACTGTCTCGGAGTGGTCTGAGCGGGGAGAGGAAAACTGAAAATTGCTTTTATGGAGCGGTGAGAAGTCTACGGAAGCTACTTCACCATTTTCTGTGTTCAGGGTTCACTCAAACATCGTTTTAAGCTTTGTTTTACTATTGACAGTTACAGCAGATTTCGGGTTTGTATATCAATTCCCTCAAATATTTCATCTGATTTTATTCGTTTCAGTCTCAATTGTTTAATAAAACTTTTCGCCGCCAGCTCCTGATATCCGGGCTAGGCCTGAGCTCGTTTTCCCTGGCCAAACTAGCTGGCCATCTAAACTATGCTAGTTTTCGTCCTCATTGCCAAACTTCATAAATACTGCACACTCAACTTATACTTATTTCGTAGTTCTACATTCATGTAACTAAGAAATTTACCAGAAAGAAACTTAAATGATTTATTGTTTGTTTGAATAGTCATGCCTGGTTTGAGATATCTGTCGTAAGACGACGGTGGCTAAGGATATCATTGCTACGTAACACGGATCCAAGTTCAGTTTGGAGATCCACTGGCAGCTTCTCCCCGCTTGGCTCGATGGGATATGTAGTGATTCTGCTAGCACGGCCAGATATATACACAGTCTTGTACCCTTAACTTTGTTTTAACTGCCTATCGTATTTGTTGATTAAATCAGACTTTATTAATATGAGTAATCCAGGAATGTCACGAGTTAATTGACTTGAGAAAATAGCAACTGTACAGAGAGCAATAAGTAAGGTTACATGCACACAATATTGTGAATATTGTGTGTCAGATTTCTATAATAGTTTGATTTAAACTTTACATGTTTTGCAGGAAGAATGATTTCCATAATAATCCTGTTTACATGGACACATCTGAAATCAGGCTACCGGATGAGGCTACCTTGATAAATTCAGAAAATCGCTAATCAAAATAAACGTTCTACGACAGCGACCATGTTTTTGTGAAGCCTATTTTATTCTGAGTTCCGACACACACAAAACAGTTTCCATCATTTGTTGCAATAAAGAATAATCCACCCCTCTCAAACGGGTACAACTGTTTTCTTTCTACACTGAAGAAAAATAGGTAGCCTACTGGTTAGAGCGTTGGGCCTGTACCCGAAAGGTTGGTGGATCGAATCCCCAAGCGGACATGGTAATAATCTGTCATTCTGCCCCTGAACAAGGCACTGTTCCTAGGCTGTCATTGTAAATAAGAATTTGTTCTTAACTGACTTGCCTAGTTAAATAAATAAAAGATCCCAGAAATGTTCCATATGCACAAATCATATTTCTTTCATTTTGTGCACGTTTACGTCCCTGTTAGTGAGCATTTATCCTTTGTCAAGATAATCCATCCACCTGGCAGGTGTAGCATATCAAGAAGCTGATTAAACAGAATGATCATTACACAGGTGCACCTTGTGCTGGGGACAATAAAAGGCCACTTGTGCAGTTGTCACACAACACAATGCCACAGATGCCTCAAGTTTTGAGGGAGTGTGCAATTGGCATGCTGACTGCAGGAATGTCCACCAGAGCTGTTGCCAGATAATTTAATGTTCATTTCTCTACCATAAGCCGCCTCCAACATCGTTGTAGAGAATTTGGCAGTACGTCCAATCAGCTTCACAACCGCAGACCATGTGTATGGAGTCGTGTGGGCGAGCGGTTTGCAATGTTGTGAAGAGAGGGCCATGGTGGGGTTATGGAATGGTCAGCCATACGCTATGGACAACGAACACAATTGCATTTTATCAATGGCATTTTGAATACACAGATACCGTAACGAGATCGTGAGGCCCATTGTCATTCCATTCATCCACCGCCATCACCATGTTTCATCATAATTCATGGCCCCATGGGGGCCCCATCGACGTGTACAACAGCATGTTCCAGTTCCCACCAATATCCATCAACTTCACACAACCATTGAAGAGGAGTGGGGCAGTATTCCACAGGCTACAATCAACAGCCTTATCAACTCTATGTGAAAGAGATGTCGGGCTGCATGAGGCAAATGGTGGTCACACAAGATACTGACTGGTTTTCTGATCCATGCCCCTACCTTTTTTTTAAGGTATCTGTGACCAACAGATGCATATCTGTATTCCCAGTCATGTGAAATCCATAGATTAGGGCATAATGAATTTATTTCAATTGACTGATTTCTTTATATGAACTGTAACTCAGTAACATCTTTGAAATTGTTGCATGTTGCGTTTATTTTTGTTCAGTATATAAACTATAGTGCCAGTGAGGATTTCCTACCACTGGACAACTTGTTACAGCTGTTAAAAATTTTTTTCCCCCGTGTCATTACGTTAAGATATAAGGGGGATCATACCTATAGTCAATCAAATTCACGAGTTGATTTAAAAACTGTTTAACTCTTTATCATGGTCAGTGTCTTGACTAATTAGTCCAAAATCGTGAGACAAAACGTGACTTTTCTGACCTTGCATTTATGGAAGTGTGGCACGATGCCCAAACCGGACACGCGCAAATTGCTTTTGTCCCCCCACACCCAAACGCTATTCCCGACACTGAAATATCACAACAAACTCTGAACCAATAATATTACTTTGGGGGGGACGATGTTCGCGCCTTTTCTTGCCTACATTTTTTCAGCGACCCTGTTGAAATGTATTCTGATTCTTCTGATTTGACCGCGATTGAGGAGTGGTAACATACAGTGGGGCAAAAAAGTATTTAGTCAGCCACCAATTGTGCAAGTTCTCTCACTTAAAAAGATGAGAGAGGCCTGTAATTTTCATCATAGGTACACTTCAACTATGACAGACAAAATGAGGAAAAAAAATCCAGAAAATCACATTGTAGGATTTTTAATGAATTTATTTGCAAATTATGGTGGAAAATAAGTATTTGGTCA
>QNTS01000266.1:158291-232372 GCA_003317085.1 Hucho hucho | reverse complement strand
TTTTCTTCATTTCGTCTGTCATAGTTGAAGTGTACCTATGATGAAAATTACAGGCCTCTCTCATCTTTTTAAGTTGGAGAACTTGCACAATTGGTGGCTGACTAAATACTTTTTTGCCCCACTGTAGGTAAGTACATGATTGCATATTGTACAATAGTGATGCCAGGACAGGAGTTAATACATTTAATAAATGCAAATTGTAGTTTTACACATCTAGGCACTTTCCTCTCACAGACTCCCATATGCCAATAATATACATGATGGCAGGCTGATTACTATAATTAGCCAGTTGCTTTCACCTTACAACCAAACCACTCTGGTATGAGATATAAACAATGCATTTACTGAATAAAAGCCCTTGAAATAATCAACTGTAATATTATACAAATAAAAAATAAATACTTTATGCATGCTTTTCTAAACAACATGGATTAACAGACACCACCTGCTAAAACAGAAGCTGGTCTCCCTTGTATTATTAAAGCGCAGACAGGGGAGGAGGTGGTGGTTATGGGTGCATCCCATAAATGTGCTGAGAAGGGAGCATGGGCAATACTACCACCTTGTCCAGGAGCTGCTCTTAGACTGTGCCCCAACATCACCGGTACTTCCAGATGAGTGCAGAAGAGATAGAGACTGTCTTTTGTTGGCCCAGACCTCACCAAGCAGACGACCAACTATAGGACCCCAGTAGAGCCAAAGAAAAGACTGTCTAGCTGTCACTCTAAGGTTAGTTATTGGAAAAGGTTGTACTGTGTAAGCAGGTGCATGGAGAAAAGCAGTATACTATAGTGTAAATAAACTCCAGCACACTGGTGATCATGATGCTCCACAGATGTAGGCCTATGTTCCATTACATCTAGGAAGCAGATAGATCACCAAGTATAGTGTCTTCATTATACTCAAGGTAAGCAAGACACACTGTTCTTTGTTTAGTCTTTTATTTATAATTATTCAAGGTGACATTAACAGTCACATCAAGGCATGGTGCACCTGTTGTAGGTGAGATGAACAGCCACAGCAAGGCATGTAAACAAATACGGTATATCCCTCCCAATAACAATATCCACTGAATAGCAGAAAACTATTAAAAAAGTTAAATGCAAGGTGCAATGCATTTATAACTGCAACAACAAAGTGCAAATAGTGCATACATAAATGTTTCCCTTTTAAAAAACACTAAACAGAACATAGGCCTAAGTATGCGCATGGCAGGGATCTGCCTTTTAGGAGGGGATTATTGATGTGACTGGGAGTCTCTGTCCCAGCTCTCTTGAGAGAATGCACTGAAGCTGTCATCCCAGCTATGTGTTGGAGACCTAGGTTCTGGTAAGTAATGATCCCTGGGCTCATCGTACATGATTGGCTGCAGTACTTGCGGGCCGTGGTGGTGGCAGTGGTGTTGCTTGCTGGTCATCCCAGTTATGTGTTGGAGACCTAGATCCTGGTGAGTAGGAGTATTGATGCCTAGGCTGGCCGTACATCATAGGCCGCAATCCAGCTCTTCCATACGGAGAATCAAAGAGCCATTGTGGTGGAGGTGGTAGCAGAGGTGTTGCATGCTGGTCATCCCAGTTTACAATCAATGATAGTAGTTGCACTTTCAGACGTCCCTTGTTTCTTCCTATTTTCTTCAGCTCTGGCACAAGGCTGAGCACAAATGCCTCATCCTCCGAGTTAGCAGCAGAAGGGATTGGCTCAGGGACACCACGTCGTCTTCAGCGTCATCGGGCTCCATAGGTTGTGGCTGAGGTGAATCAGCATTTTCAAGGCTGAGGTTGCCTCTTGAGCTGAAAAAGGTAAACAAATGAAAAGTCAAACGTGTTTTAAGTAAACTTTAGAAACTTCAGCTCAGGCTCAATTAATCATATAATCTGGGCCACAATGTCTAACACCGCTGGTTTTCATCATTCCTCTGTAATAAGAGACTGATTCAAAGTCTATAGGCCTACGTAATCACTCATTCAAAAATGGGATACCAGCTGACATGAACCAATCACGTAGTGACTTAGCAGGTAGAAAATAAGGCCAGCAATACTGCAATTCGTTGAGATTTAGAATTCTGTGCAATCAATTCAAATGTATATTATAACTTACCTTCTTGGCTGGACGTAAGGTATCAAGAATGACAATATTTTCATGTATTTCCATTCTTTCTGATGGGCTGGGCCTTCCGTAGGTGTCTTACAAAAGTGTCACGGAGGGACTTCCATCTGGTTTTGCACAATTCAACTTCTGTGAAGAGTAAAATAGAATTGATTGTTAACCAATAACAAAACATTTATCTTGTCATTACAGGTATTTGGTATCTGGAGACCATTTTCAGCCTGGCCTTCACCTATCGTCTTGGATTCGAGACAGTGTCGCAGTGCATTATGGAAACCTGTGAAGCCATAGAGAGGAGGATGCTGGCGACCCATCTGCCACGACCCACTGAGGAAACCTGGAGACAAACTACCCAAGAGTTTAATGAAAAATGGGACATTCCCAATTGTTTGGGATCAGTTGATGGAAAACATGATCACCAAACCACAAAATTCAAGGAGACGTTTTTTTTTTATTATAAAAGGAACCTTTCGCCCTTATGGATGCTGTTCAGTAGCCTCTTGGACCTAGACTTGGTGCTCCGGTACCGCTTGCCGTGTGGTAGCAGAGAGAACAGTCTATGACTAGGGTGGCTGGAGTCAGATAATTTTTAGGGCCTTCCTCTGACACCGCCTGGTATAGAGGTCCTGGGTGGCAGGAAGCTAGGCCCATGTGATGTACTGGGCCGTACGCACTACTCTCTGTAGTGCCTTGCGGTCGGAGGCCGAGCAGTTGCCATACCAGGCAGTGATGCAACCCGTCAGGATGCTCTCGATGGTGCAGCTGTAAAACCTTTTGAGGATCTGAGGACCCATGCCAAATCTCCTGAGGTGGAATAGGTTTTGTCGTGCCCTCTTCACGACTGTCTTGGTGTGCTTTGACCATGTTAGTTTGTTGGTGATGTGGACACCACAGAACTTGAAGCTCTCAACCTGCTCCACTACAGCCCCATTGATGAGAATGGGGGCGTGCTCGGTCCTCCATTTCCTGTAGTCCACAATCATCTACTTTGTCTTGATCACTTTGAGGGAGAGGTTGTTGTCCTGGCACCACACGGTCAGGTCTCTGACCTCCTCCCTATAGGCTGTCTCATCGTTGTCGGTGATCAGGCCTACCACTGTTGTGTCATCGGCAAACTTAATGATGGTGTTGGAGTTGTGCCTGGCCATGCAGTCATGAGTGAACAGGGAGTAGGATGGGACTGTGCACGCACCCCTGAGGGGCCCCCGTGTTGAGGATCAGCGTGGCGGATGTGTTGTTACCTACCCTTACAACCTGGGGGCGGCCCGTCACGAAGTCCAGGATCCAGTTGCACAGGGAGGTGTTTAGTCCCAGTCCCTTAGCTTATTAATGAGCTTTGAAGGCACTATGGTGTTGAACGCTGAGCTGTAGTCAATGGATAGCATTCTCACATAGGTGTTCCTTTTGTCCAGGTGGGAAAGGGCAGTGTAGAGTGCAATAGAGATTGCATCATCTGTGGATCTGTTGGGGCAGTATGCAAATTGAAGTGGGTCTAGGGTTTCTGGGATAATGGTGTTGATGTGAGCCATGACCAGCCTTTCAAAGCATTTCATGGCTACAGACGTGAGTACTACGGGTCGGTAGTCATTTAGGCAGGCTACCTTAGTGTTCTTGGGCACAGGGACTATGGTGGTCATCTTGAAACATGTTGGTATTACAGACTCAGCCAGAGAGAAGTTGAAAATGTCAGTGAAGACACTTGCCAGTTGGTCAGCGCTTGCTCGTAGTACATGTCCTGGTAATCCGTCTCGCCCAGCGGCCTTGTGAATGTTGACCTATTTAAAGGTCTTACTCACATCTGATGCAGAGAGCCTGATCACTCAGTCATCCGGAACAGCTGATGCTCTCATGCATGTTTTAGGGTTACTTGCCTCGAAGCGAGCATAGAAGTTATTTAGCTCGTCTGATAGGCTCGTGTCACTGGGCAGTTCTCGGCTGTGCTTCCCTTTGTAGTCTGTAATAGTTTGCAAGCCCTTCCACATCCGACGAGCATCGGAGCCGGTGTAGTACGATTCGATCTTAGTCCTATATTGACGCTTTGCCTGTTTGATGGTTCGTCGGAGGGCATAGCGGGATTTCTTATAAGCTTCCGGGTTAGAGTCCCGCTCCTTGAAGCGTCCTCGATGCACTTATTGATGAAGCCAGTGACTGATGTGGTGTACTCCTCAATGCCATCGGAAGAATCTCGAAACATATCCCAGTCTATGCTAGCAAAACAGTCCTGTAGTTTAGCATCTGCTTCATCTGACCACTTTTTTTATAGACAGAGTCACCGGTGCTTCCTGCTTGAATTTGTGCTTGTAAGCTGAAATCAGGAGGATAGAGTTATGGTCAGATTTTCCAAATGGAGGGCGAGCGTTGTATGCGTCTGTGTGTGGAGTAAAGGTGGTTTGGAATTTTCTTCCCTCTGGCTGCACATTTAACATGCTGATAGAAATTAGGTAAAACTGATTTAAGTTTCCCTGCATTAAAGTCCCCGGCCACTAGGAGCGCCGCCTCTGGATGAGCGTTTTCCTGTTTGCTTATTGCGGAATACAGCTCGTTGAGTGCGGTTTTAGTGCCAGCCTCGGTCTGTGGTGGTATGTAGACAGCTACGAAAAATACAGATAAACTCTCTAGGTAGATAGTGTGGTCGACAGCTTATCATGAGATACTCTACCTCAGGCGAGCAAAACCCTGAGACTTCCTTAGATTTCGTGCACCAGCTGTTGTTTACAAATATGCATAGGCCCCCGCCCCGTGTATGTTATAAATACTGTCGTTCAGCCACGACTCGGTGAAACACAAGTTAAAAAGCTGTCATTCTGCCCCTGAACAAGGCAGTTAACCCACTGTTCCCCGGTAGGCTGTCATTGTAAATAAGAATTTGTTCTTAACTGACTTGCCTAGTTAAATAAAGATACAAAAATATTACAGTTTTTAATGTTCCGTTGGTTGGATATACGCGCTTTCAGTTCGTCCCATTTATTTTCCAGCGATTGAACGTTAGCTAGCAGAATGGAAGGCAAGGGCAGATTAGCCACTCGTCGTCTGATCCTCACAAGGCATCTCGATCTCTTTCTGCGAAACCTACGTTTCCTTTTCCAGTGAATCAAGGGGATCTGGGACTGGTCGGGTGTCCATAGTATATCCCTCATGTCCGACTCATTGAAGAAGAACTCCTTGTCCAATTTGAGGTGAGTAATCCCAGTTCTGATGTCCAGTAGCTTTTTTTGGTCATAATAGACGTTGCAGAAACATTATGTACAAAACAAGTTACGAACAACGCGAAAAAACTAACAAAATAGCATGGTTGGTTAAGAGCCAATAAGACAGCAGCCCTACCCTCCGGCGCCATCTTTCTACATTTTCACATGCCATTTACAAAAGGCCTCCTGCGGGGACGGGGGCTAGGATAAAAATAAATAAAAATAATTATAAATATAGGACAAAACACACATCACGACAAGAGAGACAACACAACACTACTTAAAGAGAGACCTAAGACAACAGAGCAAGGCAGCAACACATGACAACAACATGGTAGCAACACAACATGGTAGCAGCACAAAACATCATACAAACATTATTGGGCACTGACAACAGCACAATGGGCAAGAAGGTAGAGACAACAATACATCACGCAAAGCAGCCACAACTGTCAGTAAGAGTGTCCATGATTGAGTCTTTGAATGAAGAGATTGAGATAAAACTGTACAGTTAGTGTTTGTTGCAGCTCGTTAGCTGCACGAACTGAAAAGATGAGCGACCCAGGGATGTGTGTGCTTTCAGGACATTTAACAGAATGTGACTGGCAGAACGGGTGTTGTATGTGGAGGAAGAGTGCTGCAGTAGGTATCTTGGATAGGGGGGAGTGAGGCCTAAGAGGGTTTTATAAATAAGCATCAACCAGTGGGTCTTGCGACCGGTATACAGAGATGACCAGTTTACAGAGGAGTATAGAGTGCAGTGATGTGTCCTATAAGGAGCATTGATGGCAAAAATCTGATGGCCAAATGGTAAAGAACATCTAGCCGCTCGAGAGCACCCTTACTTGACAATCTATAAATTATGTCTCCGTAATCTAGCTTGGGTAGGATGGTCATCTGAATCAGGGTTAGTTTGGCAGCTGGGGTGAAAGAAGAGCGATTACGATAGAGGAAACCAAGTCTAGATTTTAACTTTAGCCTGCAGCTTTGATTTCTGCTGAGAGAAGGACAGTGTACCGTCTAGCCATAATCCCAAGTACTTGTATGAGGTGACTACCTCAAGCTCTAAACCCTCAGCGGTAGTAATCATACCTGCGGGGAGAGGGGCATTCTTCTTACCAAACCACATTACCTTTGTTTTGAAGGTGTTCAGAACAAGGTTAACTTCTTAGGGAGTAGCACACGAGGTGACCGTTTTGGAGACCCTGGCGTGCCCAAAGTAAAATGCCACACCCATTCAGGCCCAGAAAATAGGATATGCACATATTTAGTACCATTGGATAGGAAACACTCTGAATTTTCTAAAAGTGTTAACCATTTGTCTGTGAGTAAAACACAGAACGGATATGGCAGGCGAAACCCCGAGGAATTTCTGTCCTGGAAAAAGTGGTTTTGACAGAGTGCCTCATTTGGAACCGCTCCCTTATGAAAATGCCCATAAAAGGGCATATGAATGCAGTACCTATCGCTTCCTCTAGATGTCAACAGTCTCGAGACAGTGTTCAGAATTTTTTTGGATGCATTAGAGCAGAGAAGAAGAGAAAACAGGAAGAGTCCCCTTGAATGTCAACATAAGAGAGCGCGTGCTCCCGAGAAGGCATGCTCTGTGTTTTTTTCCGTTCTTATCGCTCAGTTTATATTCCGGTTGATTTATAATAGTAAATATACGTAAAAGTGTTCCTAAGGATACATTTAAAATGATTTTTGATTGTTCTTGGACAGGTTTATAGGTTTAATTTGAACGAGTTCTCGTCACGTTTCAATGGAGGAGTGGAGGCTGTAGTTTCTGATTATAATGCGCGAACCAAATGGAGATTTAAGGATATAATACATTACTTTTTCTAACAAAAGAACCATGGATTGTCTTCGTTGGACACTTGGGAAGCCATCAGCAGAAGTTCTTCAACAGGTAATTGATTTGTTTTCGCTGTGAAATGTGTTTTGTGTGAACCGTGAAGGCTTATGAATTTATGGTAATGGGAAAAATATGTGAGGTGCTACCCTCAAACAATCAAATGTGGTGCTTTCGCCGTAAAGCCTTTTTGAAATCTGACAACGCTGTGATATTGCCAAGAAACAGAGCTTTTGATGAGTATGAAACACTTGTATATGGGTGCATGTTTAATAATTCAACTTTTGGATTTTGAATTTGGCGCCTTGCATTTCACCTGGTAGTGTCGGGATTGGGGCGCTAGCGCCCCACCACTCCCCAAGGGTAGAGAAAGCTTGTTGGACACTAAGAAAGCTTTGTTGTAGAGCATTTAACACAAAATCTGGGGTGGGGCCAGCTGAGTATAAGACTGTATCATCTGCATATAAATGGATGAGAGCGCTTCCTACTGCCTGAGCTATGTTGTTGATGTAAATTGAGAAGAGCATCTAGGATTGAGCCTTGGGGTACTCCTTGGTGACAGGCAGTGGCTGAGACAGCAGATTTTCTGACTTTATACACTGCAGTCTTTGAGAGAGGTAATTAGCAAAACAGGCCAAAGACCCCTCAGAGACACCAATACTCCTTAGCCGGCCCACAAGAATGGAATGGTCTACCATATCAAAAGCTTTGGCCATGTCAATAAAAATAGCAGCCATACAAAGTTGATGTACTTTTTTGAACATTTCATATGATTCATTTAAGCGATTATTTTTGTCAAAATTAATGATTCACTTTGCCATTATATTAGTTGGGATTCGGTTCAATCGCGGTGAATCGAATCATGTGAATCAAATAATTATATTTTGTGAATCGTGAACATTAATATTAGGAAGAAATATTAGATGTAGCCTTTCTTTTGGATTAAGTGGCTTAAACTTGTTTTGTAGATACTTCCAGTTGATTTAAGCGTCCAATGTATGGGACATTCTAACTTCATAAATGCTAGTCAGCATGGAAAGTAAACACTTCTAAGGTAGCTAAAATAAATTGCTAAACTAGAAAAGGTACATTTCCTGAAAATTTGTGGGCTTGCTTCAGCTGAATGAAAAGATCAGTAGCCTACCATAGCCATTTAATTTTTGATATTGAATGAGCAAATTATTTAAAAAGGCAAAAAACGTATTTGGTTTTAATATTGCAACGTTTTACATCAAGGGTGGTCAACCATCCTCCAGGAGAGATACTGGGTGTGCAGGATTTTATTCCAGTCCCCCTCCAACAAACCACATTTTAGAAATGAGCTGCTCAACCGGACGTTGATAAACTGGCTCTGTGTTTGAGCACGGCTTGGTCAAAAGCCTGCTCACCCAGTAGCTCTCCAGACAGAGGGTTCACCACATTATACAGTTTCCTAACAGGTATTCTTCTTCTGGGGAGTTAAGTGCCTTGCTCAATGACAGGACATGGTACATGGGATCAGAGAACAGCCTCCCAGGGTCGATACCACATTACGCTTACTTTTTTTATATAGTGTCCTCCGTAATTGGGACAGTGACAATTTTTGTTGTTGTTTTGGCTCTGTACTCCAGCACTTTGGATTTTAAATGATACAATGAGTGAGAAAGTTACAGATGCACAAATATCATACCCCCAAGACAAGCTAACCTCTCACCATTACAATAAGAGGGGAGGTTAGAACGTTTGAGGGGGGTATGATATTTGTGCATCTGTAACTTTCTCCCTCATCATTATTCACGATTCATTCAGGACTATCCGTAATCACGGTAGCATCCACATTAATATAAAACTGTTAAGAATCATATTCTGAAACACAACCAAAACTAACAACAAATGCATCTACAAGTTGCAGAGTCAAATCAAACTTTATTTGTCACATGCGCCGAATACAACAAGTGTAGACCTTACCGTGAAATGCTTACTTAGAAGCCCTTAACCAACAGTGCAGTTCAAGAAGAGTTAAGAACATATTTACCAAATAAACTAAAGTAAAAAATAAGAAGTAACACAATAACATAACAATAATGTGTCTGTATACAGAGGGTACCGGTACCGAGTCAGTGTGCGGGGGTACAGGTTAGAGGTAATTGGAGGGGGGGGGTCAATGTAATAGTCCGGTGGCCATTTGATTAATTGTTCAGCAGTCTTAAGGCTGGGGGGTAGACGCTGTTAAGGAGCCTTTTGGTCCTAGATTTGGCGCTCCGGTACCGCTTGCCATGCGGTAGCAGAGAAAACAGTCTATGACTTGGGTGACTGGAGTCTCTGACAATTTTATGGGTTTTCCTCTGACACCACCTATTATATGGGTCCTGGATTGCAGGAAGCTTGGCCCCAGTGATGTACTGGGCTGTTCACACTACCGTCTGTAGCGCCTTACGGTCAGATGCTGAGCAGTTGCCATACCAGGCGGTGATGCAACCGGTCAGGATGCTCTCAGTGGTGCAGCTGTAGAACCTTTTGATGATCTGGGGACCCAGGCCAAATCTTTTCAGTCTCCTGAGGGGGAAAAGGTTTTGTTGTACCCTCTTCACGACTGTCTTGGTGTGTGACTGGTTCAAAACATTCGAATATAATTAACGACCAACTTGTTTGGTTAGCAACTTCAGAACCTTAGAACTAACAACTGTCTATTGCCCGGACTATATCATCTGGTGGAAGGATGAAATAACATGAATTTACTGATTAAAAATTAAAAGTTAATGAAAACATGTTGTTACAAAATCATGTTTTATAAAAAAAGTTATAAAGGCCCATCAACCCAGGAGTTATCGTGTGATAACTCCCTCCTAGGGGCTGTTTAAGAACAGCCAGTGGCAACCCATCATTTGGAGCAGGTGGGGGTTTTGAGCCCCACCTGTTTAGCAAAAAATATATATATGTTATTCTGACATTAATACGTGTCACATATAAGTTTGCAAACAATGTAAAAAAGCAGGCACACTTAATAAAGCCACATACAAACATGGTCTCTTTTTTGCTTTCTTGTGTAAGGCAGCTCCAAAATGCAGGTGTTTCAGCCTAGCTCAGTGCTTTATGTGGTGGTGGGGCAGCCAGAGGAAAATACAGAGCGTAGGGTTTGTGTCACGCCCTGATCTGTTTCACCTGTCCTTGTGATTGTCTCCACCCCCTCCAGGCGTCGCTTATTTTCCCTGGTGTATTTATCCCTGTTTTTCCTGTCTCTCTGTGCCAGTTCGTCTTGTATGTTCAAGTCAACCAGTGTGTTTTACCCGTGCTCCTGCTTTTCTATTTCTCTTTTATTAGTCCTCCCGGTTTTGACCTTTGCCTGTTTTTCTGGACTCCATTCCCGCCTGCCTGACTGTTCTGCCTGCCCTGACCTCGATCCTGCCTGCCATTCTGTACCTCTGGAACTCTGAACTTGTTTTGACCTTTTGCCTGTCCACGACCATTCTCTTGCCTACTCCTTTTGGATTGTTAATAAACATCTTGGACTCTAACTATCTGCCTCCTGATAGTCGCCTTGTGCCCTTATAGGTTGGTAATGTTCTCTAGTTGCGCCGTGATTGGCTCAGTGTTCTGTCACTCATGGGGACACTACGTCACCGCAAAATCTACGGGGAGAGTTTGAAAATTCAAGCCCCCTGGCTGCTGCCATAGTTACATTAGAAGTGCCCATCCAAGAAGGCTCAAGGTCATTGGCCACAGACAAAATGATGTCAAATCACGTTATATCTACCGTAGCTTTGATTGGACTAATCATGTCAACATCATACTTTTAAAATCTTAGGTAGCAAGCTAGCAGTCATCATCATGAATCAAGTTGACAATCTACTGGCAAATCCTTTCCAATCCTTGTCATATGAAGAGAAATTATGACGAGAAATTATAGCCTTTGGACGTAAACATTACACAACAAGTTGGAAATTGCAAATTCAACAATGAGTGGTTTGGAAGAAATCAGTGGCTAACTGCAAGCATTGCAAAGCAATCACTAGCCTGCTATTGAGTGGAGTGGGTGTGTGGTCCAAGTCTGGGTTTAAGGGTCTCTTTTCCAATCTTAAAAGGATAGAAATTCAACATTGGTCATGCTGTCAATCCATCAGGACATAATTTTCTGGAATTTTCCAAGCTGTTAAAAGGCAGTCAACTTAGTTTATGTTAACTTCTGATCCACTGGAATTGTGATACACTGAATTATAAGTTAAATAATCTGTCTGTAAATAATTGTTGGAAAAATTACTTGTGTCATGTACAAAGTAGATGTCCTAACCGACTTGCCAAAACTATAGTTTGTTAACAAGAAATTTGTGGAGTGGTTGAAACATCTCTTAATAAGTGTATGTAAACTTCCGACTTCAACTGTAATTATGTATTTCATTTCCTTATGGAGATGAGAATATTGGGTAGGATTTAGACCTTCACTGTCTCTGGTCTACAGTCCAGTCCAGTTGGTGGCGGTAATGCACCTCAAAGTTGGTTGCCAACCGCCATATAAAATCCTCAGAAGAAGAAGTAGCCACACCTGTAGAGCGCGTTATGTGACTGAATAGGTCTGAATACCAAGTACTGAGAAGTGCGTCGGAAAGGCATGAATTCCTGAGAGAGTATTATTTTGACATCACCCCCAGGGAGGCAGAAACAACTGTGGCAGAGAGATTCGTCCCCCCCCCACCTCATCACAAAGAGGAGGCTAGTTAAGGGTGACAGAGTACTCAATTAGTCAGACTGTCAAGCAGGAGATGGCGCGGGGAGGAAAACGAGAACAAAAAGAGGAGAAAACAAATAAAACTGGTTCAAACCAGATAAAACTGGATCAAGGACAGAGTTAAGGGAAAGTGAGAAGGATGCCTAGGGCCTCAACCTGGTTTCAGAGTATTTTGTATTATTCTGTACATAAATCCAGGACTAATTTAGTATGATATGTTTCGTTTTGTGTGGTTACACAAGGCAGATGGTTCCTTAAGGCAAAAATGAAAGGAGGGTGGTTGGTCAGGGTGTATAACGCAAACGTCTAGCAACCCAAAGGTTGCGAGTTCGCATCTCATTTAGGACAACTTTAGCATTTTATCTAATTAGCAACTTTTCAACTACTTACTACTATTTAGCTACTTTGCAACTACTTAGCATGTTAGCTAACCCTTCCCATAACCCTAACCTTAACTCTTTAACCTAACTCCTAACCTTTTAACCATTACCCCGAACCCATAGCCTAGCTAACGTTACCGAGCTAGCTAACATTAGCCATCTATCTAGAATTCGCACCTTTTGCAAATTCGTAACATATTGTACGTTTTGCAAATTTGTAACATATTGTACATTTTGCAAATTCGTAACATGTCATACGAAATGGAGTGCCTCAGATTTACGTACAGAATAATACAAAATGCTCTGAGACCAGGTTGAGGGCCTGAGGGTGATCTCCACAGCACAGAGAGGAGAGCCTGCTGTGGCTTTGTGGGAGGGAGATAATGGAGTCAGGGAGGTAGAGGGCTGAGAGGAGTGATGATGCTGGAGGAACCCTGGAGCAACAAAACACTCTGCATTGGAATCTGTTTTAACAGATGGGATTTATTTCTGGATTAACAGAATTTGACCTTTTGACAGACCTTTTTAACAACAGTAATACTGTTCTTTATCTTGTAGATAAGATACTATTTATTCTTTATCTTGTAGCTTGTCTTTGTACTAAACTGGTAGCATTTTATCATGATTTTCTTATTTTTTCCCCAGTATTTCTCATCCAAACCATCCAGATACCCTCCACTACAGTAGATCCTTCCTCCATCCCCCTGCAGCAAGGACAAAGAGGACAGACTAAATGACCACTGAACAACCCCTACAGCACACCCACACACAAGTACATGGGTGAGTGAATGACAAGTGACTCTCCATCTCCTCCTCAGATTCAACACATGCACAAACACACTAATTTGCTCACTCACTCAACACACATACTTGCCATGCAAGGTATGCACAGGTTGCGGGTTCTGAAATTAACTACAAGTTCTCCCTGTAGATCTAATTATGGGGTCATTCAGAATGTACTATTATCTTAGACCTGCTCCCCTCTACTCTTCTGGGGAACGGAGGAAATTTCCTGTTAATGAACTCCGCAAATACAACTTAAAAACTTTTCATATGAATCTAGTTTAAATATTAATGTTCTTGTATTTCATCAGTATTTAGGACTAGAGGAAGTTATTGTATCTTAGGGGGTTGTGGTGATGCTCTTTCGGTAGCTGGAGAAAGTGTAAGAGAAAACGGTAGAGGACAGAAGCCCTAGATATCAGGAAGTGGGCTTGTGTATCGCCGGTGGGCACTGACAAAGCAATAGCGGAGTGTGTGTTGTGAGTGTCTGTAAGCTTTGGCTGACTGCTGTGAAAGCACGCCTACACAGTGCTCCCCAAGGGTGATACAGAGCACAGAATGGGTCAACACACCAGCTTTCATCTCACATGACCTACAAAGTCATTTTATTTTAGCATGACATTTATCCCCACAATATTGACATCAATCATCAGTTTAAAAAAAGGATAGAAAATTAAAAAAAAGGATAGAATATACAATCTATTTAAAATATGCTGTAACCGATCTATAAACATTTCACCATAGCAGTTCTTATCACATACAATACTCAAGAGCTTTGATTGTATACAGTCCAAAATATATGTTCTTAAAGTTGACCAATAACTTAATAATGCATGTCTGCAAATGTGTAAATACCAGCAGGCCAATACATTTGCTTGTCAAAATATGTGAAATGTGTAATAACAAGAGAAAGCTATTATCTTTTTTCCACTGATAAAGACTTGGCAGAGAAACAAACCCTGAAAATCAATAGAGCCTCCATGGGGAAAATGAAGACAAAATGGTCTTATTTCTTGACGATAGCAAGAGAATAGAGACATGTTGAGAAGGTCAAATAGCTTTGGGTTAAGTGTTTTTTTCTTCCATCTTCAGAAAGATGGGAACACAGTACTGCAGGGTTGGTAATCCCTCTGTAAGTAACCCAGTGTGCAAATGAATAAAGTGGCTGACTAATATTACCTGCCATCCCTTCTCCCACTTGTTCTGTGGTGTGTGTGTTTGCTGATTGATGCATGGGCTTTCTACCTACAACACCAAAACCACAATACTAGGAGTTTGGCCTTTCAACAATTTTCTATATTGGTATTAAGTGCTTGTAAACTGTTGGTGACAATATTGCTAAGCTAAAACTCAATAGTTATCAAAACCTTGAAGACTACTCCAAAAGAGTCTGGATTTTTGATGTGTGGTCCAAACCTCGTTGTTTGAGAAATTGCTCTTGCTAAGAAACAATTTTGTTTTCAATCAAATGGTAAAAAAGACTATCACAGTAATGTAATTGTTACCCAAAAATTATTTGATATTGAGAAAAAAAAACATCTGCATTGGGCCTTTAACCCGTTACACTCGTGGGACTATTGAGAGGGCTAAATTGAAAGTTCTTACAGAATAAATATTAAAAGCATATGCATAACCATGAAAGTAATTGAAAGGAACAGTTTGGAGATCATTGGAAAATTATAAGACCGTTCACCTGACTGAATCCAAACATTACTGTTGATTAGTGCTGAGCGATTAACCAAAATGTCAGTTATTTTTCAGTTTTCAAACAACTAATTGACCGAAGTCGTTCATAATAAAATAAATCTGTGAGCTCAATGCTCACATCACTCAGTTTCTTTACAGATAATTCAGATCCAGCCTGAACTGTGTGATGTAGTAGGGAGTTGTGGTTTTCAATTGGCCAATATCCTACATAGTTCAGCGCTTAAAACGTGGTAATTAACTACAATCACCATAATCCATTGCGCATGTACTTGTCCAGTCTGTCTTTATTTTACGACGGCTACGGAAGAGAGAAGAATGAGCGATCCTGAGGGGATATAGAGAGCAGCTGTTGCTTAGCGTGGTATCTCTACCTGAAAATACATGAGCTAAGTGATTGATAGTTGGTATTCAGCAGTCATAAAAGTATGCCTTATTTACTTTGAAGAACTACAAAATAGTGATTTTGTCAGACAACATAACTCTAAAGAGATGAGATGATGACTTGTAATTAAATAATAAAGTCATCAAATAAAACAAATGTAATATACACAACAACTGAAATATTTTATTAAAGTAATGTGAATAAATTATGGTTCATAAGTGATAAACAGTAATGGGCAGTCAATACCATTCATTGTCTTTTATTAATTGTTTTATTCTGTGTTGTTACAGCATTCAACCCACATAATGCATAGAGCATTTCATGTAAAAAAAATTCTAATCGAAACCGACATCGAAAATCGCTTAGCACTACTGATGATAAGAGTTCGAGTGAGAGGACTAACTGGTGTCTCCAAGTGGCCACACACCTCTCCAAAGCGTGCACATTTCCTAAGTAATTACAATGCACTTGTACGACTCAAAGAACAGTCTTCAACTATAAGGTGCTTTTTTTTAGCTCTCCTAGATGTGCCGTTGAGGAACTAGAGCAAGCACACTTGAAGTTGTTTTGTTTGGAACACAACCTAATGTCCCCGCCATTACACAATTACTGTTATTGTTTACGCAATCCAAAAACCATTATAAATCGCAATCTGAGTCAGGTGGGCATAATTTGAAAGCTTGTTATATTTCACTAGCTAAATTATAAAACACGATATTACAGTGCTAGGCTTTCAAAATGCAATTCAGGGAAACAGATCGTAATTTTGAAAGAATAGAAAGAAGTCATGAGTGCATTCAGGTGTGTGTGCTGCATCAACTTTTCTTCACAGTACAAACATATGCAAATTCTGTTCAGAATAACCCAGGGTATGACGCCATGTGATCTTGTAACTGTACCTTAAGTATAGATCATATACGGAAATGTGAAGTACACATTTGGACTCATGGGTGTTTGGCTTGCTTGTATGACATCAAAACAGTATTTAGTTATAATCCTCAACGTCTCATCTTTCACAAATACATAGTCTCTTTAATTTACTGCATTTCCCTCAGTCAGTCAACAAAAAAAGTTGCCCAATTAGTGAGAGAGATTGGGGCAACTTCATATCGCGTGCGGTGTTCAAGTTCAGAACGGTTGTCAGTCAAAACCCATACAGCGCTGTGAAGCGCAGAGCTTGAGGTCTGACGTCATGTATAGCATGTTACTGTACAGCCACTGCATTCAAATGTAGGCATTTATCAGTGCCCAAATCTGAAAACTTTCTCTCTTTCTCGTACATTAAATAAAACCCTGTTGTGGTATTCATCCAATCGGGAGGCTATTCAGTTCTTGTCTACAAAGTCACTGTCACACAGGCACACGCATACACACACACACATATACTAATACATAAGGACATCTCTTCCCATGTCTGCTTAAAGGAAAACTCCACCCCCAAACTATCTTTTGTTTCATTAGTCCATTGTTGATATAGTCCCAAAATGTTTTGCATGTCACAGCAATCAAGTTTTCAAGATATGCAACTTTCAAAATACAGAAATCGGCCCATATGATGCAGGGCTAAGGGCCTTTCTACAATAAACTAAAGGTCAATGGGAAACATTAGCGAAAACGGTACTTTACCTTTACCTAGACCCTTGGGCCAGGGCAAATAATCTTATTCAAGTGTTTAAAAGCAAAAAATTTAATAAAAATAAAACAAAAATAATAAAACAAAAACATTTTCAATTGATTAATGCTTGAGGGTGAATCAGTGGACCAGGAGGATCTTGCTGGGCTGAGCCATTACATCCCTGGATCAGAATCTCTGTGTATCAGCCAGGGACAATGCCTGAACCAGACCCAAACTACAGACCCATGAGCTCTAGCAGAGGGAGCGGCTGGAGAGACCAAACCCTCTGAAGAGAGTTTCCTCCAGACGTAGGGGTCAGAGAGGGGGCTAGAGAGAGCTCTGTGTCCTGATAAAGGCTGTCCTCTCACTGTGGGAGTTCAGCTCTTCACTGTCGGAATCAGAGCCCCCCAGTGTTACCTGGTCCTCGTCCCCCCACATGGTGGGGATCCCCTTATAGGATACCCTGCCCTGCCTCTCCCAGCCCAGCCCCAGGCCGAAGCCTCCCGAGGCCCATCCCCCCGTCTCCACAGAGTGCAGTTTGGTCCTCCGGGCCCAGGGGGCGCCACCAGAGCGCAGCATAAGGAAGACCCCGGCGAAGGCTGCCAGGATGATGGCACAGCTGAGCACCGCCAGGAGGGTGGCCAGAGGGGACAGGGCCAGGCTAGGTCCTGGAGGCTCCCCCACTCCCCCACCTCCCCCCTGCTCTAACCACACTGGGCTCTCCCCTGGTCCACCCACATCTCCCTGGAGGTCGGGGCCAGTGGGGGACTTGCGCTGGACCTGGTTCTGGTGCAGGCAGGCGGTGAGGACCAGGTGGCTGTGAGGGGGGCAAGAGAGGCAATCGCTGGGCCCGGGGCCGGAGCAGGTGAGGCAAGCAGGGTGGCATTGCAGGCAGGACTGGACGGAGGACAAGTCCACCCAGTTGTCCAGGGACATGTTGAGGAGCTGGGGGCCCGTGGTGAAGCCGGGGGGGCAGAGCTTCACACAACCCTGCAGGAACAGGGAGAAGCCTAGGCTGCACTCTGGAAAGGGGGAGAGAGGGGAAGAGGGAAAGAGAGAGAGGAAGAGATGAGTGAGAAAAAGAGAAAAACTGAGAAAGCGAGATGATACACACACAGGGGGATGTGCTGCTTTTCTGAGCATTCAGTGGGGACAAAGGCTTGTACATACACCCACACACAAAAAAGCAAAAACATGCCACGAATTAAGCCTTTTAACACTCCTGTTATATGTGCAGGTTGACGTTTATTGTCATGAGTCTTGCCCTGGAGGCAGAACTGAGCGGTTTCACAAGATGGGCCAGCTGCAAAGTCAAAATTGGCTATATCGTAAAAATGTATGAATGCAAAAATGTGCTTTTGGGTCTTAATTTAAGGTTAGGGTTAGGCATTAGGGTAAAACCGGGTGTACACTACACGACTTTCAAAATCCTAACATCGCTGAGCCTCTCACATTAAACAACCGTCTTTCCTGTAGTTATTTGTCTTGCCAAAGTAGTGGTACGCACACTACACGGTGTGGCACACATGGGGTGTCACACATTACAAGATACTTCACTTGGCTGTGAGGATTTTCGATACCACCACAATGTCTCACGAAAACAATTATGTGATTAGATTGTTTACGTAGCTAGAACAAAGTAGCCTCAAATGTTTTCAGTCAGACATTCACACCTGCCATACAGAGTTAAAATATTTGGTCAACATTTTGATTTGAATAACATTGCTTGTGAACTTCAGAGCTGTAACGATTTGGTTAAAGGCAAGTACAAATGCATTCTAGTAGCAGTCATCGCTCCTGTTTGAGAGTCTACACATTTTGTGTGATGCTCTCATAGGCTATTGCTGATCACCTTTCTTAAAACTTGTCATTGCACATCTCACACTACAAGAGCATTGCAGATTTTGTGCCGATAAAATCTAAGATGTTTGAAAATATCGGAATGTCTGGAACTGCTCAAAGATGGGATCGGGTTGCGTCGCTTACTCGCTCATATTAAACGAGCGTCGGGGACAGCCGCGCACCCCAAGTAGGCAACGACACAGGAATTTTGTCTCCGATCTCAAAAACTACATCGGGGCCAAAACCGTGTCGTGTACACCTGGCTTTAGAAGTGTGGTTGAGGTTAGGGATAGGTTTAAAATCCGATTTGCTAACTTTGCGGCTGTGCCAGCTAGTGACCACTCTGCAGAGCTGCCTCTAGTACATGAGTCATCTCAAAAAATGCCAACCTGCGTCATATGCATGAGAACCCCACATCCACATGCTGAGTGTCACCAAGAGGCTTCTAACCCCATCTGGAATCCTTTAGTGCTAGATAGTTGTCTCAGTGTGTCTCGGACAGTCAGTCTCACCGATGCAGATCTGCTGGGTGTCGAAGGTCTTGCAGCTGTTGTTGGAAGGCCGGGGGAAGTCAGGAGACGAGGGGTTATTGGAGCTGGAGCCCGTACCGTACAGGATCAGAGTAAACTGACTCAACACACCTGGGAGGGGTGGAGGAGAGAGGATGAGAGAGGGGGAGGAGAGGAAGAGAGAGAGGGTGAACACATTTCAAATTCAAGAGAGGAGAAAGAAGAACAGAAGGAATGAACAATTCAATACCTCTAAGAGGAGAGAATGGGTGAGTGTCAGAGAGATACTAATATGATGATGATGAAGAGGTAGGTGAACTGACTGACAAACACAGGGAGAGGAGAACAATTGCTGATTAAGAACGAGAGAGAGAACTGATATGGTGTGGACAGGAATATGGATGAAGAGGAGGCAGAGGGAGTAAAGAGAATCACTCATCTTATTTCCCCCGCTGTGCTGAGACTGTAACAAACGACAGCAGAGGAGACCTTCTGGAGTAAGGAGAAGGGAAAGGAGAGAGAAAAGAGGAGGGAGGAGCCTCTCCGGTGTATGTGAGGAGGGGTATGAAGGTACACAGATGTCCTCTTACCATAGTCGTGTCCTTGATCTGAGACGTTCTCTATCTCCAGGGTCCACTCCCCTCGAGGGTCCTCGTCCCACATGTGTGTGGTCATGAAGGCCCAGTCAATAAATCCCTCTGGCGAGTAGTCTTTAGGCCTGAAAAGAGAGAGAGAGGGGGAGAGAGAAAGAGAGAGACACAGAGAGAGTAGTTAGGGCTCACAGCCAAAAACATAGATCTCATAGCAACCATCCTAAACCATGAAGGGCTCTTCAAAAACAATACCTCGCAGAACGGCTGCTAAAAATACACAGCATTTCAAGCGAACATAAATTAAAAACAACAAACACTGCACTGTGTTTTTCTGTGAACGTGTTTATGTTTACCTGGAGGATGGTGTATCTATTGGCCTGATATGAGGTTGATGAGGTTTCCTTTGTATTTCTACAGTGGGTGTGTGTGTGGGTGTGGGTGTACCTGGGAGCCAGCAGGGTAGAGCGTGTCCCTAGGGGGCTGATGAGGTGTATAGCCAGGTTTCCTCTGTGGTTGTAGGAGAGAGTGAGGCGGGCCTGGACATGCTCCAGAGAATTGACATACTCTGGTCTGCCCCAGCAGGAGTCCAATGTCTTACTGAACAGCAGCCGGCTACCTATGTCCCTCGGCTCTGAGAGCATGGTGAGAACACACTGGTGTTGTGGGCCCACGCTGGTCCAGTTCTGAGCCAGGGCCACAATGGCCCCCGCATCCAGCAGACCATACCCATACGAATGACTCACTGAGAGAGACAGAAAAACCATGAGTGAAGTTCCAAAGAGTCAAGTGAGTCCACTTATCATGTAGTTCAGTTAGCCAAGGCATGTCCAATGAGAGCTCTCCTGTTACCTTTACGGCCCACTCCATTGGTCCTCCAGTCGTCAGTGCTGAGGTGGGCGGGGTGAGAGGTTCTCACCACCAAGTGCTGCATGTCCCTCCACGTCAGGTTCATACTATACAGAGAGAGAAAGATATGTATTCTTATATTAGAGATGTTCTAATAAAAGAGAGTTTAAGAGACATTTCTAGAGAGAGAGAGAGAGATGTCCCTCCACATCAGGTTCATAGTTCAGGCAGATAGGAAAGAAAGACAAGCAACACAAAAAAGATGGATACAAACACCACTAGAGACATGTCAATGTCAGTCACACACAGCAGTGAAATGAACGTGGTCCATAAGGTTTTAACAGCAGTGTCCAGTAACAGCACCATTATAAAGGCAGCTGTAAAACATTCGTGTTTAATGGTGAGAGAACACAGTAACACCTTAAAGTAGTATAGCAGAGTACTGTACTGAACAGTAGCGCACGTAGAGAAATCAGTAATGATATCAAGCCTAGCTGCTAATGGTTTTTTGCTTGAAGGACACCAGAACGGGTCACCTTCCACTAAATAGAAGGGCCATATTACATCTCTCCAGCTGATTTAGCAGGGAGCGGCAGTAGGTAGAGCAGAGAGGACAAGAAGTATAGGGAGCACATGCCTTTGGAGTGAGTGGAGAAAAGGAGGCCCACGGCCGAAGATAATCAAACCATGAATCACATGGGTTTACAGCTCAACTCGCTGCCTGCGCCGGGCCGAGACAGAAATAGAAGCGCTAGAACTGCTTCGCAGCTTGACAGCGGTAGCGGCAGCAGCAGACTCTCACCTCAACAACCTTTCACATCCATACACTCCCTCCGTCACCATTCACGTCTCACACTCATGTGTTATTAATGGACATCCCTCCATCCACTCAATATCACCTCGCTGGAAAAACAGCGCTCTCCCTATTAAATGATTCAATCGCCATTAATTCCATCTGCTGGAGAAATACAGGCAGACCTGTTATTATTGCTCTCTCTCAGGAACTGCTGAGGTGATCAACACTTTGTGGAGAATTATTGGGTTTGGACTTTCATTGTCTGTGACTGATAGGGTATATTGAAACAAACTTCCTCCCTGCATTCACAACGCCCTTCTCTGTGGCTGCAGTGGCTGGAGGGTGGCAATGACTACCAGTATGCAGTACATACAGTGCATTCGCAAAGTATTCCGACCTCTTGACTTTTTCCACATTTTTCCTTTATGAAAACCTGCTCCACCTTCCATCAGGACAACGACCCTAAGCGCACAGCCAAGACAACGCCAGAGTGGCTTCGGGACAAATCTCTGAATGTCCTTGAGTGGCCCAGGCACTCATACTTGAGGCTGTAATCGCTGCCAAAGGTGCTTCAACAAAGTACTGAGTAAAGGGTCTGAATACTTATGTAAATGTAATATTTCAGTTTTGAATTGTTTCTACATTTGCAAAAATTTCTAAAAACCTTTTTTTGCTTTGTAATTATGGGTTATTGTGTGTAGATTGATGAGAAAAAACAATTTAATCAATTTTAGAACAAGGTTGTAACGTAACAAAATGTGGAAAAAGTCAAGGGGTCTGAATACTTGCTGAATGCACTGTAAACTACTATACACACCTTTTGTCTTTGCCCAGTGACAGTGTTTGTGGGGGGACAGTTAGGACACATGCCAGGCATACACTAATGAAGATGTAGAGTGTATGAGCCCGAGGACTGACAGCTGACTGGACCTGACATCTGTCAGCCTATCAATACTGAGGGAGGAGATACAAAGAGATGTAGGCTACTATAGGAGTAGTCTACAGACCTGATCACTGGCTGGCCATGGCAGTCTCACTAGCCACCACACACTACTCTTTTCAGGACAGTTGTCTTATTCTTTTGAGATACTATATGTTCTACTGAGAGACAAGTTAAACAGAGGTGTTCTACTGTTCTTGGGGGGCTATCCTCCTGTAGGTTTTCGCTTCAACCCCAGTTGTAACTAACCCGATTCAGCTTATAAACCAGCCAATTATAAAAATCAGGTGCGCTAGATTAGGGTTGAAGCGAAAGCCTACAGGATGTTAGCTCTCCAGAAACAGGGTTGGAAAGCCCTGTTCTAGTAACAGATGACAGGTTAACAGAGATATTAGCGTGTAACTGAGATACGGATGGAGATTTGACATTATTTCACTACTCAAATAATATCTTACATTTTTTTCGGGTAAAAAAATATTAAAAATGACAAAAATTAAACATGCTCTTGACCAATCAGAATGACGCAAATGCACATGGCAGAGGTAAACAGTGGACAGGATGCTTTTCTCCATAGTTTTTCGCCACGATAGAACTGATTCTGTTACAAAAATATTTTCTGGTGAGTATTTTGCAAAGATCTGTCAGGTCTTGTCGAAACTCTGAATGCGCCCTGTAGTTGCTATTTGAAGTGGGTGAAAATAGCAAACTGATGTCAGGGCAGACAAGGGCTAAATGCGCAGCAGTAGCTCAACGCACGGTTATAAAAACTAGATTCAAAAGTTTGTTGTTTTATTAAATAAAGTATTTCAAATGTCACATTGTCAAAATAAGCCTAAAAAAGAAATTCTCAGAAAATGAACACTCACTCAAGTTATCGAATACTAACGACCGTTCAGGTTTCCGGATAACCGCGCCCATCCCTAAACAGATAACTCACTTGGCCTCCAGAGCCAGGGCGATGATCCCAGCAGCCAGGGGGGCCGACGCTGACGTCCCCGTGTGGGTGTCTGTACACTTCTGTCTCAGGTCTGTGGTCACCTAGGAGAAGAGAAAGACCAGAAAAAAGAACAGTCATATAGATTCCTACAGAAACTGGCTGATCTAACATGCAAGTGGAACAACTCATTTAAACGCATTACTTTTCTATGCAAAATAAAGAGTTGCGAGTATGTAGATCTCAAGTCACGATTTTGACATTGGGTGACTTCTGCCTAGGAGGGACAAAAAGGTGATGGAGAAGAAAAGGGGGGGCACATCAAAGTCTAGAGTGTTGTACCTGTTGTCAGAGGCAGAGTTAATGAGGCATGTCTGGGGCAATGTGAAGACACATCAGGTATGACAGGCAGAACATTAGCTAATCAACCCACTCAGTGTGTGTGTGTGTGTAACTTACAAGCTACTGTATGCCCCAGAACACTGAAAATACTACGGTCTAGTGAACACATCTCTTTAGAACCACTGTGAAACCACTGTTCATTTTAAGGTATCAGGACTGGTTCTTACAGCTTACATCACTGGAATAATGACACAAAAGCAGAGGGTCTTCCATGAACTGAATCCATGAACTGAAACACCACCTGCAAGTTGGTCCTGTCACAAACATTATGACTGGTTATTGTCTTGTAACCATACCTATAAACAGAGTATAAACATTGGGATTGATTGATTGATGAGTTTGTTGAGACAACAAGCAGCATGCAACTACTAAAACAGAAGTGCATTAGTTGGAGCACTGTGCCTTCAGTTAATCACCTCAAGAGTGAGACAATGACACAGCCAGACTGAGAGACGTGTTTGTTCACCTGCAGCAGGCCTCTGGTGTGTTTGGGAGGAAAGCGGAGAAAGCGGTGAGTTGCAGGAGAATTCATATTAGTTGTGGTCAGGGAAGAGTGGTGTATATTAGTCACTAATAGTTTGGTATGAATCACTATCTGTTTCAAGTGGAGGTTTACTCTGCTATAGGTATGAGTGTGTTTGTGTTTCAGTGTCAATCTGTTTCTATGAGGTTTCCTCTGATGTGTGTTGTAGCGATCCTAGAGGTGTGCGTGTGCGTATCAGAGGTACTTGCTAAATGGTTCTGGTTGAGGTTGCTGTGGGTGTATCGATATGCTTCATTATTAGGAGACTGTTTTATGTTGTGCTTTCTGCTTTGTTGTATGTGATAATGAGATCGTCCTGGACCTCGAGGGATTGATAATGATGAGTCACATCATCTGTTTCTCATTGGGGTTTCCAGAGCTGAAAATATATGTGGAAGATAGGAGTGTGTTATACTGTATGTGTGTGTGTAAGAGTGTGTGTGTGTCAGTACTACTCACTATCTGTTTCTCGTTAGGGTTCCCAGAGCTGAAGGTGGTGGCGAGGGTGGAGGAGCAGGCCTCGCTGTACCAGGGCACCATGCCGTACTGGGTGGTGCTGCTGATGGACAGGGTGTAGATACTGTTGGTGTAGCCGTCACAGTTACAGCTGTCCTTCTCACGACCACCGTTCCCCGACGCCCACACAAAGATGGAGCCCAGCCCGCCGCGGCCCTGGAAATGAACACATATAGGCAAGGATGACACACGGGCATCTACACTCTTAGAAAAAAAGGTGCAATTTAGAACCTAGAAGGGTTCTTCGGATGTCCCCATAGGAGAACCCTTTGAAGAACCATTTTTGGTCAATGTAGAATCCTTTCCACACCTTTTTTCTAAGAGTGTAGAACACACACAAACACAGATAACACAGACAGACATACAGAGACATACAGTATAGCACAGACAGACATACAGAGACATACAGTATAGCACAGACAGACACACAGACAGACAGACATACAGAGACATACAGTATAGCACGCAGGCATAGATATAACACACACGCACGTTCAAGTGTGTGTATGTGGAGAGATGGATTGCAGATGGAGTTTGTGTGTGTTGTGCGTGTACGCATCTGTATGTGTGTGACTTTTCAGTTGAGAGACTGATAGTGTGAAATATTGCACCAGACAAGGATGTTTACCCCCCCCATCCTGTAAAAGCCTTGACATCCTTTCACTGGATGTGATATGCTGTTGTATTCTTTCTGACACACACTGCACTGCTGCCGGCATAACTCTTATTAATGTATCATGAACTATGGTAAGACTATTTACTGCTGCAGAAAAGCCAGTTAAAAAAATTATCACTCCAGTTCGATCGCATCCCACAACTGTCCCAGACTATGTTTGGAATATTTATTTCCCGCACAGAATAGAAAAGGTCAACTTTTGTACTACGGGGGATAGTACATTGACATATGCTAGTGCTTTTGCTGTTCGGTAGGCCTACTCATCTTGTTGGCTGACAAAAAGTACATGTGGACAGTTCTTCCAATATGTATTTATTTATTTAACCTTTATTTAACTAAGAACAAATTTTTATTTACAATGACAGCCTACCCTGGCCAAACACTAACCCGGACGACGCTGGGCCAATTGTGCGCCGCCCAATGGGACTCCCAATCACGACCGGTTGTGATACAGCCTGGAATCGAATCAGGGTCTGTAATGACGCCTCTAGCACTGAGATACAGTGCCTTAGACCGTTGCGCCACTTGGAAGGGCATGATTGTACTGGACTGGGAGGAGGAGCAGCAGCTGCATGATGATACAGTATAATATTATCTACTGAATACACTTATATCCAACTTCTCTCCTTCTGTCATATCCATAAGGAGGCCATTAGTCACAACTGGGCCATTCCATCGTAAAAATGGAAACGCTGGCATATCACAATAAAGATACTTTGAACCTTTTTCTTTTCATAACCAAATATACAAGAGGAGCTACATACAAAGGAGAAAATATCCTTCAGAGGGAGAGTACAGAGAGAACGGAGAGAAATAGAGAGTGCAGAGAGAAAGGAGAGTGGGAGAGAGAAGAGGAAAAACAATAGAGATGGAGAAAGACAACATTCTACAATGAAAAGGATATGGACATAGCAGAGTGGCACAGTTGAACAGATATGCTGAATACGGATGGGCATTTGACATTATTTCACTGTTCGAATAATATCAAATTTCTTCAGATATCCAGATAGTCGAAATTCACCAAAAAATAAATAAAATGTGACTCTTGTCCAAATGCGCATGCAGAAGTAAACACCGGACAGGCTGCTTTTCTCCGTAGTTTTCCGTAAAAAGAAACAGGTCATGGTATATCATTTTAGATAACAACGTCACAAGGAAAATCTAATTGAATTTATAACACTTTTTCCATTATCAAATTAGGCCTATCATTTCCAAAAATGTAACCTTTATTTAACTAGGCTAGTCAGTTAAGAACAAATTCTTATTTACAATGACGCTGGGCCAATTGTGCGCCGCCCCATGGGACTGTAGTAACACCTCTTGCACTGAGATGCAGTGCCTTAGACCGCTGCGCCACTCGGGAGCCCACTAAGTAATCGAATACTAATGTCCGTTCGGATATCCGTGCTCATCTCTAATGGAGAAATAGAGGGATTGATTGAAAATGTGAAAGAGGTTGCATTAAAGAGCAGGGGCGATAAACTGATATGAAGGGAAGGAGGGGCTAGATAGGCACACACTGTGTTGTGCCTCAACTCCAGCTGAGACTGAGATGAGAAACAGTGGAGGTGGGCGTGGGAGTGCCAGCGACATGAACAAAACAAATCATATCTCACACATGCACACGCATTACAGTACTGCTTAGGGAAATGCGCCCACAGTCTTCATGGATCTAAAGAAGTCCTGTGAGAATGGTATTTCCTAATCCCTGTCCCCTGTGGAGGGTTTGTCCCAGCGTGTGACTCAGTGGGACTCTCCTGCTCTCTTCCAGCTCACCAGTCCTGATACCTTAAAAAGAAGACCATCTCTTTTCAGCGTGGTTCTACTGATGCATTGCTTTGTTTTCTTATGGATTAAATCTAAATCAACAGGTATTCCCCATTTCAAATCATTATGGGAATCTTTTTAGTAAAACGAAAAATGCCCTGTTTTGCTGCAGGCTATTATTTTCTTTCCATCGGTCCATTATCCTGGGAGTGTTAGATGTGAGATTTTTGTTATATGAATCATATTTCTTACATTGAAACTCCCTCTCCCCACATTCTTACAGTGATGGCTATCCTCTATTCCCTTCTATCTAAATCTATCTCTGTGTCAGCGATTTTGCTCCCATTTCTCCTCCGCCATTTGTCATTGCACATTTGTTTCAAGTTTCAAAGTTT
Organism: Hucho hucho; assembly: GCA_003317085.1. Classification (NCBI taxonomy): domain Eukaryota; kingdom Metazoa; phylum Chordata; class Actinopteri; order Salmoniformes; family Salmonidae; genus Hucho; species Hucho hucho. Next base: position 204,918 of record QNTS01000266.1, on the reverse strand, counting down.
ATTCGCCACGTGCACAACAGGTGTAAAACAGTACAGTGAAAATCTTACCTTGAGAGCTCTTTCCCAAAAATAGTGATAATAATAATAATATAAATAATAGAAAATACTATAAAAATAAAAGTAAGAAGAAAAACCACATAAGAACTAGGATGAGAGTTAAAGAAACACAGTAATGCAAGTATATACAGGTCAGTGCCAGTACCTTATTCAATGTGCATGGGCACTGGAGTGGTTGAGGAGGGTTTATACATAAAAAGTGACTAGTAGTAGGATATACATGTAAACAGGGCTGAAAAGTGACTGGTAGCAGGAATATACACTGACGCCTTCCTACTTTTGAGTTGAACCCCCTTTTGCCCTCAGAACAGCCTCAATTCATCGGGGCATGGACTCTACAAGGCGTTGAAAGCATGCTGGTGTTGAAAGCATCAATATGCTGGATCATGTTGACTCCAATGCTTCCCACAGTTGTGTCATGTTGGCTGGGTGTCCTTTGGGTGGTGGACCATTCTTGATACACATGGGAAACTGTTGAGTGTGAAAAACCAGTAGCGTTGCAGTTCTTGACACACTCAAACCGGTGTGCCTGGCACCTATTACCATACCCCGTTCAAAGGCACTTAAATATTTTGTCTTGCCAATTCACCCTCTGGCACACATGACCTGGATTCACCTGATCAATCTATGTAATGGAAAGAGCAGGTTGTTTTGTTCACTCATACTCTGTAGTTGAGGGAGAGCAGTAGTTGTTAGCCATTTAACAGTCTTATGGCCAGTGGATGACGCTTTTTAGGAGTCTATTTGTCTGAGCCTTGATGCACCGGTACCATATGTACATCCTGCATGTACGTCCTGGATGGCTGGGAGCTCGCCCCCAGTGATGTGCTGGGCCATCCGCAGCACCCTCTGTAGGGCCTTCCGGTCGTGGGCGGTGCAGTTGCCATACCAGACGGTGATACAACAAGTCAGGATGCTCTCAATGGTGTAGCTGTAAAAGTTCCTGAGGATCTTAGGGGCCATGTCAAATCGTTTCAGCCCCCCGAGGGAGACGAGGCATTGCTGTGCCTTCTCCACAGCTATTCTGGTGTGAGAGGACCATGTTAAGTCCCCAGTGGTGTGGACACAGAGAAACTTGAAGCTTTTGACACCCCCCACCCCCGTTTCCTGTAGTCGATAATCAGCTCCTTGGCCACACGCCCCTTGTGCCGTGGATAAACAGGGAGTACAGGATGGGGTTAAGCACACATCCCGTGGAGGCCCCCGTGTTGAGGGTCACCGTGGAAGAGGTGTTGTTGCCTACTCTCACCACCTGGGGTCAGCCCTTCAGGGAGACCAGGATCGAGTTGTAGAGGGAGGTGTTCAGTCCCAGGGTCCCGAGCTTGGTGACAAGCTTGGGAGGGCACTACGGCGTTGAACGCTGAGCTGTAGTCGATTAACAGCAATCTCACATACACTATCGTTCAAAAGTTTGGGGTCATATAGAAATGTCCTTGTTTTTGAAAGAAAAGCACATTTTGTTGCCCATTAAAATAACATAAAATTGATCAGAAATACAGACATTGGTAATGTTGTAAATTGTTCTCTGGAGGCCTCCCACTCCTCTTTCTATTCTGGTTAGAGCCAGTTTGCACTGTTCTGTGAAGGGAGTAGTACAGTTGAAGTCGGAAGTTTAAATACACCTTAGCCAAATACATTTAAAGTCAGTTTTTCACAATTCCTGACATTTAATCCTAGTAAGAATTCCCTGTCTTAGGTCAGTTAGGATCACCACTTTATTTTAAGAATGTGAAATGTCAGAATAATAGTAGAGAGAATTATTTATTTCAGCTTTTATATCTTCATCACATTCCCAGTGGGTCAGAAGTTTACATACACTCAATTAGTATTTGGTAGTATTTCCATTAAATTGTTTAACTTGGGTCAAACGTTTCGGGTAGCTTTCCACAAGCTTCCCACAATAAGTTGGGTGAATTTTGGCCCATTCCTCCTGACAGAGCTGGTGTAACGGAGTCAGGTTTGTAGGCCTCCTTGTTCACACACGCTTTTTCAGTTTTGCCCACAATGTCACGATCTTCGGAAATGACAGACCAAGACGCAGCGATGCTTCCAGTATACATGTTTATTTAACCACGTAACTAGGACAAAAGTAACAAAAACAAACGTAACGAAGATCGTGAAGCTGAACATAACATGTACCTACAAGCTATGCACAAACAATAACCCACAAAACCTATATGAAAACCCCAAACATATATATGGTTCCCAATTAGAGACAACGACACACAGCTGCCTCTAATTGGGAACCATTACCCCAACATAGAAATAGACCAACTAGAACCAAAATAACCCTACACCAAAATGAAACAAACACACGCCAGCCTAAACTCTGGCCTGGACGTGACAGTACCCCCCCCCAAAGGCGCGGACTCCGACCGCGCCAACAGTCCATGGGGGGGTCTTCGGGTGGGTCTTTTGGTCCCAGGTGGCGGCTCCGGTGCCGGCCGTGCTGGTAATAGGTCACGCACCAGAGGCCCTGGGCAATTAGCCGGACTGGGGACCTTCACTGGCGGCCCCGGACTGGGGACCCTCACTGGCGGCCCCGGACTGGGGACCCTCACTGGCGGCCCCGGACTGGGGACGCTCACTGGCGGCCCCGGACTGGGGACCCTCACTGGCGGCCCCGGACTGGGGACCCTCTCTGGCGGCCCCGGACTGGGGACCCTCTCTGGAGGCCCCGGACAGGGGACCTTCTCTGGAGGTCCCGGACAGGGGACCTTCTCTGGAGGTCCCGGACAGGGGACCTTCTCTGGAGGTCCCAGACATGGGACGCACACTGGCCTTCTGGTGCGGGGAGCAGGAACCGGCCATACTGGGCTCACTAAGCGCACTGGCACTCTGGTGCGGGGAGCAGGAATCGGCCGTACTGGGCTCACTAAGCGCACTGGCACTCTGGTGCGGGGAGCAGGAACTGGACGTGCTGGACTCTCTAAGCGCACGGGGGGCCTGGTGCGCGGAGCAGGGACTGGATGTACTGGGCTCTCTAAGCGTACAGGGGACCTGGTGCGTGGAGCCGGTACTTCTCTCCCCGGCTGTTCACTCACCCTTGTCTCATGGATGATGGGAGCTGGAATGTCACACACTGGGCTGTGGATGCGAACCGGAGACCCCACACGCAGAACCGGTGCAGGATATCTCGGTCCCAGAAGGTGTACTGGGGACCTCGCTCGCAAAGCCGGCACCACTCCTCCAGGCTGCACACTCACCCTAGCCCGACAGATGAGTGGCGCTGGAATTTCGCGCACCGGCCTATGCATGCACACTGGAGACACCGTGCGCAAAACTGCATAGCACGGTGTCTGCTCAGTGCGACGCTCTCCCCAACGCTTCCTCCAGAGAGCACGAGGAGTTGGCTCAGGAGTCCATCCTGAACCGGCCAAACTCCCCGTGTGCCCCCCCAAAAGAAATTTTTGGGGGGCTGCCTCTCGGGTTTCCGCGCCAGGCGAGTCCCAACATATCTCTCCCTCTCCGGGTTCCACGCTCCATATATATCCTCGTAGCTCCCTCGCTCAGTCTTCGCCGCTTCCATCCTCTTCTTGGGGTAACGATGCTCCGTCGTCTTCCCCCAAGGTCCCTTCCCAGCTAATATCTCCTCCCATGTCCAGGACTCCTTTTGACATCGCTGCTTGGTCTTTTTGTGGTGGGTTATTCTGTCACGATCTTCGGAAATGACAGACCAAGACGCAGCGATGCTTCCAGTATACATGTTTATTTAACCACGTAACTAGGACAAAAGTAACAAAAACAAACGTAACGAAGATCGTGAAGCTGAACATAACATGTACCTACAAGCTATGCACAAACAATAACCCACAAAACCTATACGAAAACCCCAAACATATATATGGTTCCCAATTAGAGACAACGACACACAGCTGCCTCTAATTGGGAACCATTACCCCAACATAGAAAGACCAACTAGAACCAAAATAACCTTACACCAAAATGAAACAAACACACGCCAGCCTAAACTCTGGCCTGGACGTGACACACAAGTTTTCTATAGGATTGAGGTCAGGGCTTTGTGATGGCCACTCCAATACCTTGACTTTGTTGTCCTTAAGTCATTTTGCCACTGATCTAGGATCAGATTACTCTTGCCCAAACCTAACCTTAACCATTAGAGGGATTGGTTAGGAGCAACTCTTACTTACGCTACTCACTCTGTGCCTTTCATCTCATGACAAGTATTACTGCGGCTGATCTGTCAAATCATTCTATATATGTGTGTGTGTGTGTGTGTGTGTGTTATTTTTCTGCCATTCAGCAGTCCCTATGAATCCGTGCTTGGGGGTCATTGTCCATTTGGAAGACCCATTTGCGACCAAGCTTTAACTTCCTGACTGAGATGTTGCTTTAATATATTCACATAATTTTCCTTTCTCATGATGCCATCTATTTTGTGACACCAGTCCCTCCTGCAGCAATGCACCCCCACAACATGATGCTGCCATCCACGTGCTTCACAGTTGGGATGGTGTTCTTCGGCTTGCAAGCCTCCCCCTTTTTCCTCCAAACACAACGATGGTCGTTATGGCCAAACAGTTCTATTTTTGTTTAATCAGAGGACATTTCTCCAAAAAGTATGATCTTTGTCCCCATGTGCAGTTGCAAACCATAGTCTGGCTTTTTTATGGCGGTTTTGGAGCAGTGGCTTCTTCCTTGCTGAGCGGCCTTTCAGGTTATGTCGATATAGGACTCGTTTTACTGTGGATATACAGTGAGGGAAAAAAGTATTTGATCCCCTGCCGATTTTGTACGTTTGCCCACTGACTAAGAAATGATCAGTCTATAATTTTAATGGTAGGTTTATTTGAACAGTGAGAGACAGAATAACAACAAAAAAATCCAGAAAAACGCACGGGAAAAATGTTATAAATGGAATTGCATTTTAATGAGGGAAATAAGTATTTGACCCCTCTGCAAAACATGACTTAGTACTTGGTGGCAAAACCCTTGTTGGCAATCACAGAGGTCAGACGTTTCTTGTAGTTGGCCACCAGCTTAGCACACATCTCAGGAGGGATTTTGTCCCACTCCTCTTTGCAGATCTTCTCCAAGTCATTAAGGTTTCGAGGCTGACGTTTGGCAACTCGAACCTTCAGCTCCCTCCACAGATTTTCTATGGGATTAAGGTCTAGAGACTGGCTAGGCCACTCCAGGACCTTAATGTGCTTCTTTTTGAGCCACTCCTTTGTTGCCTTGGCCGTGTGTTTTGGGTCATTGTCATGCTGGAATACCCATCCACGACCCATTTTCAATGCCCTGGCTGAGGGAAGGAGGTTCTCACCCAAGATTTGACAGTACATGGCCCCGTCCATCGTCCCTTTGATGCGGTGAAGTTGTCCTGTCCCCTTAGCAGAAAAACACCCCCAAAGCATAATGTTTCCACCTCCATGTTTGACGGTGGGGATGGTGTTCTTGGGGTCATAGGCAGCATTCCTCCTCCTCCAAACACGGCGAGATGAGTTGATGCCAAAGAGCTCCATTTTGGTCTCATCTGACCACAACACTTTCACCCAGATGTCCTCTGAATCATTCAGATGTTCATTGGCAAACTTCAGACGGGCATGTATATGTGCTGCAGGATTTCAGTCCTTCACGGCGTAGTGTGTTAACAATTGTTTTCTTGGTGACTATGGTCCCAGCTGCCTTGACATCATTGACAAGATCCTCCCGTGTAGTTTTGGGCTGATTCCTCACCGTTCTCATGATCATTGCAACTCCACGAGGTGAGATCTTGCATGGAGCCCCAGGCCGAGGGACATTGACAGTTCTTTTGTGTTTCTTCCATTTGCGAATAATCGCACCAACTGTTGTCACCTTCTCACCAAGCTGCTTGGCGATGGTCTTGTAGCCCATTCCAGCCCTGTGTAGGTCTACAATCTTGTCCCTGACATCCTTTGAGAGCTCTTTGGTCTTGGCCATGGTGGAGAGTTTGGAATCTGATTGATTGATTGCTTCTGTGGACAGGTGTCTTTTATACAGGTAACAAGCTGAGATTAGGAGCACTCCCTTTAAGAGTGTGCTCCTAATCTCAACTCGTTACCTGCATAAAAGACACCTGGGAGCCAGAAATCTTTCTGATTGAGAGGGGGTCAAATACTTATTTCCCTCATTAAAATGCAAATCAATTTATAACATTTTTCACGTGCGTTTTTCTGCATTTTTTTGTTGTTATTCTGTCTCTCACTGTTCAAATGAACCTACCATTAAAATTATATAGACTGATAATTTCTTTGTCAGTGGGCAAACGTACAAAATCAGCAGGGGATCAAATACTTTTTTCCCTCACTGTAGATACTTTTGTACCTGTTCCCTCCAGCATCTTCACAAGGTCCTTTGCTGTTGTTCTGGGATTGATTTGCACTTTTCGCACCAATGTACATTTATCTCTAGGAGACAGAACGCGTCTCCTTCCTGAGCGGTATGACGGCTGCGTGGTCCCATGGTGTTTATACTTGTGTACAATTGTTTGTACAGGTACCTTCAGGCATTTGGAAATTGCCCTCAAGGATGAACCAGACGTGTGGAGGTCTACAAAATCAGGTCTTGGTTGATTTATTTTGATTTTCCCATGATGTGAAGCAAAGAGGCACTCAGTTTGAAGGTAGGCCTTGAAATACATCCACAGGTACACCTCCAATTGACTCAAATTATGGAAATTAGCCTGTCAGAAGCTTCTAAAGCTATGACATAATTTTCTGGAATTTTCCAAGCTGTTTAAAGGCAAAGTCAACTTAGTGTATGTTAACTTCTGACCCACTGGAATTGTGATACAGTGAATTATAAGTAAAATAATCTGTCTGTAAACAATTGTTGGAAAAATTACTTGTGTCATGCACAAAGTAGATGTCCTAACCGACTTACCTAAACTATAGTTTGTTAACAAGAAATTTGTGAAGTGGTTGAAAAACGAGTTTTAATGACTCCAACCTAAGTGTATGTAAACTTCCGACTTCAACTGTACATAGCATTGTACCAGATCTTCAGTTTCTTGGCAATTTCTCGCATGGAATAGCCTTCATTTCTCAGAACAAGAATAGACTGACAAGTTTTAGAAGAAAGTTCTTTGTTTCTGGCCATTTTGAGCCTGTAATTGAACCCACAAATGCTGATGCTCCAGATACTCAACTAGTCTAAAGAATGCCAGTTTTATTGTTTCTTTAATCAGAACAACAGTTTTCAGCTGTGCTGACATAATTGCAAAAGGGTTTTCTAATGATCAATTAGCCTTTTAAAATGATAAACTTGGATTAGCTAACACAACGTGCCATTAGAACATAGGTGTGATAGTTGCTGATAATGGGCCTTTGTACGCCTATGTAGATATTCCATTAAAACAATCTGCCGTTTCCAGCTACAATAGTCATTTACAACATTAACAATGTCTACACTGTATTTATGATCAATTTGATGTTATTTTAAGGGACGAAAAATTTGCTTTTCTTTCAAAAACAAGGACATTTTTAAGTGACCCCAAAGTTTTGAACGGTAGTGTAGGTATTCCTCTTGTCCAGGTGTGAGAGGGTAGTGTGGAGTGCATTGTCTGTAGATCTGTTGGGGCGTTATGGAAATTGAAGTGGGTACAGGGTGTCGAGGGATGATCGAGATGATGTGTTCTTGTGCACAGGAATGATGCTGGTCAGCATGAAACAAGTAGGGATTACAGACTGGGACAATGAGAGATTGAAAATGTATGTGAAGATGCCTGCCAGCTGGTCTGTGCATGCTCTGAGAATGCGCTCTGGAATACCGTCTGGCCCCGTGGCCTTGGAAAGTGCTGACCAGATTAAAAACCTTACTCACGTCGGCCTCTTGAGAGCGAGATCAACCAGTCCTCTGGGACGGCATGGGCCCTCGTGCACAGCTCGAGTAAATGCATTGAGTTCAACTGGTAGGGAGGCATCATTGGATAGATCATGGCTAGGTCTACCATTATAATCCGTAATGGACCGTAGCCCTTGCCACACGCGTCGAGCGTCGGTGCCGGTATAATAGGATTCCACCTTGTTCCTATATTGTCCTTTTGCCTGTTTGATGCGGAGGTCGTAGCGGGACTTCTTGTACGTGTTTGTGTCCTCAGCCGTAGCCTCAGGGTTGGCTGCAATAGCCCTGTGTGCGGTAGCTCTGTCCTTTAGTTTAGCGCATACCTCAGTGTTAATCCAGGGCTTTTGATTGGGGAAGCAGTGAATCTTCACTGTGGGGACAACGTCTGCAATGCATTTCCTGATGAATCACGAGACGGAGGTGGTTAGCGCGTCAATGCTATCAGCGGAGTCCCAAAACATATTCCAGTCAGCGCTAGCAAAGCAGTCCTGCAACATAGCCTCTGATCCTGTAAGCAGGATGCAGGAGTATAGAGACATGATATGATTTGCCGAAGGGGGGACGGGGGAGGGCCTTGTATGCTGGTTTGTCGGTTGAGTAACAGTGGTCTAGGACTTTATCGCCCCCAGTGGAGAAGGAGATGTGTTGATAAGTTGTCTTAGTAACGTGGAATTAAAATTGCCAGCAACAAGAAAAGCAGCCTCTGGGTGCATGGTTTCCTGCTTGTTCATTGCCTCGTACAATTCATTAAGTGCCAGCTTGTTGTTGTCCTGAGGTGGAATATATTCAGCAGTCACGATAACAAAGAAAAAACTCTCGGGAGGTAGAAGGGTCGGCATTTGACCATCAGGTATTCCAAGACGGGTGAACAATAAGTCGAGACTTCCACTGCACTAGAGTCTGCACCAAGGGTTGGAACCAGTTCAGGGAACAGAACTGAAAAATAACAAAATGATTTGAGGAACAGAACCCGAACCCGAAACTAAAGTGATCTATACTGTTCCGGAACAGAACTTATTTTTAAAGCATGGGAACCGGTTAATAACGTAATTTTACGTTCAATATTTATTTATTTTTTGTCCCACAAAAATCACAACAAAGCGCCTATGCAAAGCCCTAACTCTGTCACTCAAACTTATTCCAGCGTCTGCCTGCCAGCTGGAAATCTTTGCCAGAGGGTGTGCGTGTGTGTGTAGGCTGGGATTACACGAGATCTGAATGACATGGGTAATGTATTGGGTGTTCTGTAACCTTGTCCCCAGGCTCAATTGCTACTGCATATAAAGACTGGAAACACTGTGCAACAAAATAGGACTTGAAAAGGCGTGGGTTAAAATCGAGGTGGTAGAGAGAGAGCCTGCCATAGCTGTATTAAAATGCAGAAAATCGTCAATCAAAATACATTTTCTATCACTGCCAATATTATTTTTGGGAAGCCCAATTGATTCTGAGTTCAGATGTATAAAGTTAAAATAGTGAAAACTATTTTAAGATGCATACTTTCCGATATCCCGAACTCACTTCCTTGTTAAGCCTAAATCACTTGCGCTGCTCGCACTTTGAAATCCAGAGTTCAAGTTCAAGTTTCAACTTTTATTTGTCACATGGACATACATGTACAGTGAAATGCTTAACTTTCAAGCCCTACCCAACAGTGCAGTATTCAATATCAAAATATTATAACTAATAAAAAATAAGATATAAAACAACATGAGAAATAAGGAATAAGAGAGGAAGCTACAGTGCATTCGGAAAGTATTCAGACCCCTTGACTTTTTACATTTTTGTTACGTTACAGCCTTATTTTTTCCCCTCTTCATTCTACACACAATACCCCATAATGACAAAGCAAAAACAGGTAAGAAATGTTTGCAAATGTAAAACAAACCCCCCCCCGAAATATCACATTTACATATGTATTCAGACCCTTCACTCAGTACATTGTTGAAGTACCTTTGGCAGCGATTACAGCCTCGAGTCTTCATGGTTATGACGCTACAAGCTTGGCACACCTGTATTTGGGGAGTTCCTCTGCAGATCCTCTCAAGCTTTGTCAGGGAGGATGGGGAGCGTCGCTGCACTCAAAATTGAGCTCAGGTGCATCTTGTTTCCAGTGATCATCCTTGAGATGTTTCTACAACTTCATTGGAGTCCACCTGTGGTAAATTCAACTGATTGAACATCATTTGGAAAGGGACACACCTGTTTATATAAGGTCCCACAGTTGTCAGTGCATGTCAGAGCAAAAGGAATTGTCCGTAGAGCTCCGAGAAAGGATTGTGTCGAGGCACAGATCTGGGGAAGGGTAGCAAAAAATGTCCGCAGCATTGAAGTTCCCCAGAGACACCGTGGCCTCCATCATTCATATATGGAAGAAATTTGGAACCACCAAGACTCTTCCTAGAACTGGCCACCCGGCCAAACTGAGCAATCGGAGGAGAAGGGCCTTGGTCAGGGAGGTGACCAAGAACTTGATAGTCACTCTGACAGCACTCCAGAGTTCCTCTGTGGAGATGGGAGAACCTTCCAGAAGGACAACCATCTCTGCAGCACTCCACCAATCAAGCCTTTATGTTAGAGTGGCCAGAAGGAAGCCACTCCTCAGTAAAAGGCACATGACAGCCCTCTTGGAGTTTGCCAAAAGGCACCTACAGACTTTCAGACCATGAGAAACAAGATTGATGAAACCAAGATTGAACTTTTTGGCCTGAATGCAAAGCGTCACATTTTAAGGAAATTTGGCACAATTCCTGCGGTGAAGCATAGTGGTGGCAGCATAGTGGTGGCAGCTGTGCGGCTATTTTTCCACGGCAGGGACTGGGAGACTAGTCAGGGTCGAGAGAAAGATGAACGGAGCAAAGTACAAAGAGATCCTTAATGAAAACCTGCTCCACAGCGCTCAGGACCTCAGACTGGGGCCAAGGTTCACCTTCCAACAGGACAACGACCCTAAGCACACAGCCAAGACAACACAGGAGTGGCTTCGGGTCAAGTCTCTGAATGTCCTTGAGTTTCCCAGCCAGAGCCCGGACTTGAACCAGATCTAACATCTCTGGAGAGACCTGAAAAACGCTCCCCATCCACCTGTTTTTGCTTTGTCATTATGGGGTATTGTGTGTAGATTGATGAGGGAAAAAACTATTTAATACATTTTCTAATAAGGCTGTAACGTAACAAAATCTGGATAATTCAAGGGGTCTGAATACTACCCGAATGCACTATATACAGGTAACTGCCAAAATAAAGGAAACACCAACAAAGTGTCTTAATAGGTTATTGGGCCACCACGAGCCAGAACAGCTTAAATTCACCTTGGCATAGATTCTACAAGTGTCTGGATCTATATTGGAAGGATGCGACACCATTCTTGCACAAACAAATCCATAATTTGGTGTTTTGTTGATGGAAAACGCAGTCTCAGGCGCCGATCCAGAATCTCCCATAAATATTCAATTGGGTTGATATCTGGTGACTGAGACAGCTATGGCATATGGTTTACATTGCTTTCATGCTCATCAAACTATTCAGTGATCACTCGTGCCCTGTGGATGGGGGGCACTGTCATCCAACGGGGCATAGCCATGGTAGCCAAAATAAAAGCAGATTTATACGGCCTCCGCAGAAGTCAGAGCGTTCATACTTCTTGCGCTTTTGGGAGCTGTCATATGCATCCAATAAATTGGTCTTCACTACTCTTAGTGATTCAGGGCTAATCTCTATAACTAGCCAGCTAATTACAACTAGCAACTACCTAAACTAAAAGACCTTAACTTTTCTGAGATTGAGATGCTGTAATCCATTTCCCGATGCTTGACACTGAAGTTCAGCCAAGATAGCATGAAGTAAAAAGGTGGCCCCTTCCATAGATGCGATAAAGAGGTTAATGGAACTTGACCAAAACAAAAAAAATGCCATGTAAACTCGTTGGGAAAGATGCCGTGGGGAAAAGATGCCAAATCGTCTCATTGCAGATTTAGGCTATTGTTTATATGTGTGTATCACATAGGTAAAAATTGGAGTATAATGTTTGTATGGACATCAACCTCAATACATGTTCATGTCATCAATCAACTGCACTATGCTACCAGCTTATACGAATGGGAGTTAGCATTTAGCAGTCACTTCTTCTAAACCTGAAAAGGGATAACATCTAAATGTTATGCAGCGAAAACAGCCAAATACAGTTGAACTCTGAAGTTTACATACACTTAGGTTGGAGTCATTAAAACTCGTTTTTCAACCACTCCCCAAATTTCTTGTCAACATACTATAGTTTTGGCAAGTCAGTTAGGACATCTACTTTGTGCATGACACAAGTAATGTTTCCAACAATTGTTTACCGACAGATTATTTATCCAAATCAAGTCAAATGTATTTGTCACATACACATGGTTAGCAGACGTTAATGCGAGTGTAGCGAAATGCTTGTGCTTCTAGTTCCGACCATGCAGTAATATCTAACAAGTTGTTACGGATACAGGTATCCTGTGTGTGTATTTGTTTTCTCTCCTTCTGCCCTAGTCACAGGTGTCACTCATCAGCAGTCATCAGTCGCCAATCAATCCTCAATCAGTCCCAATCAGAAGACCCACCTGCTCCTTTTCCCTTACCCAATCACATCCCCTTTCCCTTGGTTTAAAAACCCAGTCAGTTGTCTCTCTCTCTCTATCTGGTTGTGTAACTCTCTCTTGTTTAGTAGCTGGCTTGTTTTGTAGCTCTCTACACCTCTATCGCTGTTTGGATTTGCTGAAACCCAGTAGCTGTTAGCTTGTTTGTGCGCTCTATCTCTCTTTTGTTTTTGCGCCTAGAGCTCACATTAGCTGTTGTCATGTGAGTATGTATTGCTGTGTTGTAGTGTTTGCTTGTTTGTTGGTGGTAAAAGGGGATAACCAGACAAGTCGCCCATGGGCATACATTACCCGTAGGAAACACTGTCTAAATACATTAGTTAGAACTGGGCGGACCACCCACTGTATTTAATTGGTTAGTTAGCTAGCTGTTCGTGACGCAGGTAGATTAGCTTAGGGGTTTTTGAATATTTATTATTTCTTTCCTTGGGTCCAGCTCAGCCCCTTTTCCCCACACCCCTTTACCGTGTGTTTGGAATAAACCATTCATGTTTGACGGTAGATTTAAGTTGTCTGTGTTTTATTTTTGTTCTCACTGTTACTTTTTCACTGGGGTGATTTGCATGAGATATGTTGCGGGTCTCGTTTCCATCCCCCCTAGACTACGGTGCAAAAGGGATTTGTAACACAAGTAATCTAACAATTTCACAACAACTACCTTTTATACACACAAGTGTAAGGAATGAATAAGAATATGTACATAAAAATATATGGATGAGCGATGGCCGATCGGCATAGGCAAGATGCAGTAGATGGTACAGTATGAGATGAGTAATGTAGGGTATGTAAACATTATATAAAGTGGCATTGTTTAAAGTGACTAGTGATACATTTATTACATCCAGTTTTAATTATTAAAGTGGCTAGAGATTTGAGTCAGTATGCTGGCAGCAGCCACTCAATGTTAGTGATGGCTGTTTATCAGTCTGATGGCCTTGAGATAGAAGCTGTTTTTCAGTCTCTCGGTCCCAGCTTTGATGCACCTGTACTGACCTCGCCTTCTGGATGATAGCGGGGTGAACAGGCAGTGGCTCGGGTGGTTGTTGTCCTTGATCTTTTTGGCCTTCCTGTGACATCGGGTGGTGTAGGTATCCTGGAGGGAAGGTAGTTTGCACCCGGTTATGCGTTGTGCAGACCTCACTACCCTCTGGAGAGCCTTACGGTTGTGGGCGGAGCAGTTGCCGTACCAGGCGGTGATACAGCCCGACAGGATGCTCTCGATTGTGCATCTCTAAAAGTTTGAGTGTTTTTGGTGACAAGCTGAATTTCTTCAGCCTCCTGAGATTGAAGAGGCGCTGTTGCGCCTTCTTCACCACGCTGTCTTGGGGGTGGACCATTTCAGTTTGTCCGTGATGTGTACGCCGAGGAACTTAACTTTCCACCTTCTCCACTACTGTCCCGTCAATGTGGATAGGGGATTGCTCCCTCTGCTGTTTCCTGAAGTCCACGATCATCTCTTTTGTTTTGTTGACGTTGAGTGTGAGGTTATTTAACTTATACTTCACTGTATCACAATTCCAGTGGGTCAGAAGTTTACATACACTAAGTTTAAACAGCTTGGAATTCCAGAAAATTATGTCATGGCTTTAGAAGCTTCTGATAGGCTAATTGACATCATGAGTCAATTGGAGGTGTACATGTGGATGTATTTCAAGGCCTACCTTCAAACTCAGGGCCTCTTTGCTTGACATCATGGGAAAATCTAGACCTCAGAAAATAAATTGTAGACCTCCACAAGTCTGGTTCATCCTTGAGAGCAATTTCCAAACGCCTGAAGGTACCATGTTCATCTGTACAAACAATAGTACGCAAGTATAAACACCATGGGACCACGCAGCCGTCATACCGCTCAGGAAGGAGACGTGTTCTGTCTCCTAGAGATTAACGTACTTTAGTGCGAAAAGTGCAAATCAATCCCAGAACAACAGCAAAGAAGCTTGTGAAGATGCTGGAGGAAACAGGTACAAAAGTATCTATATCCACAGTAAAACGAGTCCTATATCAACATAACCTTAAAAGCCGCGCAGCAAGGAAGAAGCCACTGCTCCAAAACAGCCATAAAAAAGCCAGACTACGGTTTGCAACTGCACATGGGGACAAAGATCATACTTTTTGGAGAAATGTCCTTTGGTCTGATGAAACAAAAATATAACTTTTTGGCCATAATGACCATCGTTATGTTTGGAGGGACTGGAGGAGGTTTGCAAGCCGAAGAACACCATCCCAACCGTGAAGCACGGGGGTGGCAGCATCATGTTGTGGGGTGCTTTGCTGCAGGAGGTACTAGTGCACGTCACAAAATAGATGGCATCATGAGAAAAGAAAATTATGTGGATATATTGAAGCAACATCTCAAGACATCAGTCAGGAAGTTAAAGCTTGGTCACAAATTAGTTTTCCAAATGGACAATGACCCCCAAGCATACTTCCAAAGTTGTGGCAAAATGGCTTAAGGACAACAAAGTCAAGGTATTGTGTGGGCAGAACTGAAAAAGCATGTGCGAGCAAGGAGGCCTACAAACCTGACTCAGTTACACCAGCTCTGTCAGGAGGAATGGGCCAAAATTCACCCAATTTATTGTGGGAAGCTTGTGGAAGGCTACCCGAAATGTTTGACCCAAGTTAAACAATTTAAAGGCAACGCTACACTCAATTAGTATTTGGTATGTAAACTTCTGACCTACTGGGAATGTGATGAAAGAAATAAAAGCGGAAATAAATCACACTCTCTACTATTATTCTGACATTTCACATTCTTAAAGTGTTGATCCTAACTGACCTAAGACAGGGAATTTATTTAGGATTAAATGTCAGGAATTGTGAAAAACTGAGTTTAAATGTGTTTGGCTAAGGTGTATGTAAACTTCCGACTTCAACTGTATATTCAAACCGGACTTTAGTAACCACATTGTTAGCCTGTAACAATACATCAATCACGACGGATTTCACGAATATCCACTTTGTTAGATCAGATTTGTTAAACCAGCATCCTTCTATTTATTATTTATTTATTTTTTAAATCCCTTCTATCCCCCAGGGTCTGCGTTTAATTTACATCTATCACCGTCCGCATTGTTACACATTTTTAGAGGCGCACGACATTGCCATACAGAGCTCGATTTAGCCTCTGAAAGCCTCCAGAGGGTCCGCAATTGCGTGACACCCTCCTTACGGACCCTCCACACTGCATTGCTGGATCAAGCATAAATCATGTTTAATGGCCTGCCTGGCATTTTTATTCTTGACCCTAAGCATGATGGGATGTTAATTGCCTAATTAATGCAACAACCACACCTGTGTGGAATCACCTGCTTCAATATACTTTGTATCCCTAATTTACTCAAGTGTATATAAATTATTTTGGTAGTTACCTGTACATGTAAAGAGGGCTGAAAAGTGACTGGTAGCTGGAATATATAAATACATATGGTAATATACAGAGGGGAGGTTCTAAAGGTTATGCTAGATGGTGATTTGAAATCCAGATGAGGGTTTCTAAGGGTTATATGTTAGATGGTGGTGGACAAGGATCAGCCAATTAAAACCAGCGGTTGTTATGTCCGCTCCTGTCATAGACTTCCAGTCAAGTCCCATTCTGAGGCGCTCGGAAACCAGACGTCTCGACAGCGAGAGTATATTTGAGTATAGGCTAGACAAATTATGTACCAAAAACATCTTAAATCAGTTTTGTTTGATGTTTTTCTGCCATGTGTAATATACAGTAGGCTATGTACTGTATAATGGCACAATCATAATTGTTATATATTTTTTTGGGGGGGGTGGGGCTTGGGCTCATAAGCTCTAATATGTTTATGGGAGTCTTGAATGAATCATCACCTTAGAAAGCGCTGTCCAATTTGTTGTGTTAGGCTTTGAAACAACATCCACAACAACCATGTTTTACACTGTTTCAACCTGCTGTTGAACTTCTTTCTTCAAATTGATCATCACAGTGAGGTGAGTTGTAAAAGTTTGATAGGCCTACTGTTTTGATGATGTGTTTGATGTGACTTTCAAATTCATTTATGTCAGAGTGGTTGAGGGACAATAGAGCCCTGAGTACCAGGCCATTAGGACCTGATGGAGGGACAACAGAGCCCTGAGTACCAGGCCATTAACGATCGTTAGCAAGTTGGGTACTACCAAAGCATGTCCAGAGTGCATAAGAGGAGATTACCGTGACACAGGGGTCACATATAATTTTTCTGCGGTCATGACTCATGAATGCTGGTGTGGCAATAATAAGTTCATCGCAACAACCCTAGGTAGGTATGCATCATAAACCATGTGTGCTCCAGTAATGAATTAGCTCCACTGACTGACCTCAGTGACTCCTCGGAGGAAGGCCTCCTTGGCCAGCTTGGCGGGGCCGTCTACAGTCTTCCCATCATCCTCTGGGCCCCAGCTGGCACTGTAGATGTGAATGTGCTGCGAGTTGAGGCTGAGGGAGTGGGCCTCCACCACATCTGTCACCTCTCCATCCAGCATACGCACACCTGAACACACACGCAAGGTCAGTACACAGATTGGGAGAGAGAGACAGGTGAAATTAGAGGTAAAATAAAGTAGATACAGGTAGGGTGAGACAAAGGGAGAAAAAGAGAAGATGACAGAATGAGAGAGAGACTGAGAGGAACATTGTGGCAGAGAGAGACAGCATGAGCAGAGAAGAGGTAGGGTGCTATAAACATGATGCAGTTGGGAAACAAAGCCTTTTGTGTCTGGCTGTCATATTGACAAACACACAGTCTGACTGGAGAGACAAAGGGCTTATGAGCCTGTCACTCTGCCAGACGTGATGAGCAATTGTACTCTCAGACACAAGCATGCAGACGTGTGCTCACTTACTCACACATATACACAGCACACACTTTTTACAGCTGGCCATTAAAACAAGAGTCAATACCTTCTCCTTCATTAAACAACCAGGTAGGACGCAAGATTGACAGAACATTCCTTCTGACGAACAAGTGCGGGAGGGTTTTAGGGTTTTTACGGTGCCTCCAACAGCGTCTGTGACCTGAAGGAAACCAACTGGCCCAGTAGCAGGGTCATTCGATGAAATAAGTGCCTTATTTTTTTTAAGTAGAAATTGTGCACCAATATTGAATTTTAAAAGCCAGTTATATTAAATGAAGTGCCCTTTAATTCTCCCACATGGAGAATTCAATAAATCCACATTCGTATATGAATAAAGACTTGCTAAATTGGCATAATTCTGCATTTTGACATGTCCCTGTGTATCCTCTGACTTCTAGGAAGATTTTAACTGCAAAATGTCTCCCAAGTTTTCACCATCATTGTAAAGCCTTTGTTGCTTTGACAATGTCATTTCTGAAGATTATTATTTATTTAATGTGATTAGTGATTCATTTACATCTGTCCCTCATTTTAAGGTCAACCCTGTTACGTGAACTGAACTCTCCTTTTAATATGGTGAAACTATCCCTGATTAAATATTTTTTTCAAAATAAAAATTTAACATCTAATAGTCAAATCATAGCGTTAAAGCAGGTGTGCTGGTTCTACTCTTTTTGGCCATTTCCTGGTGTTTTGTGGTAGAAAACAGGCTAGAAATGTTTGAACAATATATTTTTAAAGCTTGCATTCAATAGCCCCTACCTGTTGCACATATTAGGCTTCCATTCCCCCTGTCACAGGGGGATTCATGGCTGATTTAGGATGAAATCGTCAACCCTGTTACTTTAATTGACACATAATAGGCACTTACTAGGGATGTGCATCTTACCCTTTCAAGACAATTCGATACGTATCTAGATACAGTGCCTTCAGAAAGTAGTCACACCCCTTGACTTTTCCCACATTTTGTTGTTACAGCCTGAATGTAAAATGTATTAAATTGAGATTTTGTGTCACTGGCCTACACACAATACCACAGTGTCAAAGTGGAATTATGTTTTTAGAAATGTTTACAAATGAATTTAAAATAAAAAGCTGAAATGTCTTAAGTCAGAAAGTATTCAACCCCTTTGTTATGGCAAGCCTAAATAAGTTCAGGGGTAAAGATGTGCTTAACAAGTCACATAATAAGTTGCATGGACTCACTCTGTGTGCAATAACACTGTTTAACATGATTTTTGAATGGTTACCTCATCTCTGTACACCACACATACAATTATCTGTAAAGTCCCTCAGTCGAGCAGTGAATTTCAAACACAGATTCAACCACAAAGACCAGGGAGGTTTTCCAATGCCTCGCAAAGAAGGGCACCTATTGGTAAAGGGGTAAAAAATAGAAGCAGACATTGAATTTCCCTTTGAGCATGGTGAAGTTATTAATTACACTTTGGATGGTGTATCAATGAACCCAGTCACTACAAAGATACAGGCATATTTCCTAACTCAGTTGCCAGAAAGGAAGGAAACCGCTCAGGGACTTCACCATGATACCAATGGTGACTTTAAAACAGTTACACAGTTTAATGGCTGTGATAGAAGAAAACTGAGGATGGACCAACAACATTATAGTTACTCCACAATACTAACCTAAATTAGAGTTAAAAGAAGGAAGCCTGTACAGAATAAAAATATTCCAAACATGCTTCCTGTTTGCAATAAGGCACTAAAGTAAAACTGCAAAAAATGTGGCAAAGAAATTAACTTCATATCCTGAATACAAATGTTACATTTGGGGCAAATCCAACACAACTCATCACTGAGTTCCACTCTTCACATTTTCAAGCATGATGGTGGCTGCATCATGCTATGGGTATGCTTGTCATTGGCAAGGATTAGGGAGTTTATTTGGGATAAAAAGAAAGGGAATAGAGCTAAGCACAAGCAAAATCCTAGAGGAAAACTTGGTTCAGTCTGCTTGGAGACAAATTCACCTTTCAGCAGGCCAATAACCGAAAACAAAAGTCCAAATATAACCTGAAGTTGCTTATCAAGACAACATTGATTGTTCCTGAGTGGCCTAGTTACAGTTTTGACTTAAATCGTCTTACAAATCTATGGCAAGACTTCAAAATGGCTGTCTATCAATGGTCAACAGTCAACAGCCAACTTGACAGAGCTTGAAGAATATTTTTTTTAATGGGCACATAATGTACAATCCAGGTGTGCAAAGGTGTGCAAAGCATTTAGAGCACGTGTCAAACTCATTCCACGGAGGGGCGAGTGTCTGTGGGATTACCCTCCACCCTAACTGGTTGATGAATTAAGGTCACTAATTAGTAAGGAACTCCCTTCAGCTGGTTGTCCAGGTCTTAATTGAAAGGAAAAACCAAAAACCTGCAGACACTCAGCCCTCTGTTGAATGAGTTTGACACGTGAATTAGTGCATCGAATCATATCATATCGCATCGATTTGTTCATATTGCATTGAGTCTCATCGATTTATTCCTCTAACATTTGTTGCATACACACATTCATTTTCTATTCTAAATTAAAATCTGCTGCTGATGCCCCTCAATATTTATCTGAAAAAAATTGCTATGAAAATATAACACAACTTTGGATTTCACCCCCATCTCATAATCAAATGGTTTAGACTGTTTGGAAGTTTTGATGGACTCAAGAGTGAGCTTATCTTCTTCTACCGCTTAGAACATGCAGTGCAGGTAGCAAATTTACAATTTCATTATGAAATTATACATTTTACCCTGTATATCTAAAACTATTGCTGATGGTGAACCTGAACAATCAAAATAAAATCTTAATGATCAGCATGTAGCCTCCCTATAGCCAGATGAGAGTTGTTTCTCTGGTAGTAGCTTAGGCTACTTTCATTCCGCAAAAAAAAAAACAGCGCATTTGATTCTGACTTAGAATATGTGGACAACTACAAATATCTAGGTGTCTGGTTAGACTGTAAACTCTCCTTCCAGACTCACATTAAGCATCTCCAATCCAAAATTAAATATAGAATCGGGTTCCTATTTCGCAGACAAAGCATCCGTCACTGATGCTGCCAAACATACCCTCGTAAAACTGACCATCCTACCGATCCTCGACTTCGGCGATGTCATTTATTAAATAGCCTCCAACACTGTACTCAACAAATTGGATGCAGTCTATCACAGTGCCATCCGTTTTGTCACCAAAGCCCCATATACTACCCACCACTGCGACCTGTACGCTCTCGTGGGCTGTCCCTCGCTTCATACCCGTCGACATACCCACTGGCTCCAGGTCATCTACAAGTCTCTGCTAGGTAAAGCCCCGCCTTATCTCAGCTCACTGGTAATTATAGCAGCACCCACCCGTAGTACGCGCTCCAGCAGGTATATCTCACTGGTCAGCCTCAAAGCCAATTCCTACTTTGGCCGCCTTTCCTTCCAGTTCTCTGCTGCCAATGACTGGAACGAACTGCAAAAATCACTGAAGCTGGAGACTCATATCTCCCTTACCAGCTTCAAGCACCAGCTGTCAGAGCAGCTCACAGATCACTGCACCTGTACATAGCCCATATGTAAACAGCCCATCCAACTACCTCATCCCCATACTGTATTTATTTATTTATCTTGCTCCTTTGCACCCCAGTATCTCTACTTGCACAGTCATCTTCTGCACATCTACCATTCCAGTGTTTAATTGTTATATTGTAATTTACTTCGCCACCATGGCCTATTTATTTATACTGCTTTGCTTTATCTTGGCCAGGTCGCCGTTGTAAATGAGAACCTGTTCTCAACTAGCCTGGTTAAATAAAGGTGAAAAAAAAAAATATATATACATTGGTTGTCACTCAACTAATAAAGCCTAATATTGAGCAAGCCATTTAAAAACATTTGAATGCTGAAGCGCAGATGTGCCAGATCAGGAATAGGCCTACCTCTCATTGGCCAGCGTGCACAGTTTGACTACGCTACTGATATTGCCTGGGGTTGTTTGGCATGCCAAATGACTTGCAGATTAATGACTGTCAACATAATTACATGCTTAGTTCGACACTGAAGGAGAGGATGCAGTTGTCACAAAAGATGAGAGGTATTTTTGGAAGGTAGAAAGCAAGTATTTTGAGCAATAAACATTTGTGAAACGGCAATTCGTAATGTTTGAATCGATTTTCTGACCGATGCATGCTCATGGATCTTGTTTTGGAGTCCCCGCAGACTGATGCACTCATAACTTATTATTTGAACTAGGGGATGCATATCAGTGAATCATTACTTACCTAGCACTTACTATAGTAATTGTTTTATTTAAGATCTTGAGATGGAAAAACTTGCTCTTTGTGACAGGGCCTGTCTACAGCTTTGATGTTGACCGCCTCAGATCAGTGTTCTGAACAGTAATGGTAGCACAAGGCGTGAAATGAGCCATCGTCAAATAAGTCCTATACTGCAACGGTACCTGACTAGCTAACCACAGGTCATCAGCTGCATCTCGGAGACTGATGATAAACCACAAAGACTAAAAAAAACTAAAAAACAGGCCCTGCAGACACACACATTGATTGCATGTGTATGGAGCAATCAGTCTGGGTAAAAGCAAGCTGGTGTTTGAAAGATGAATTGGGGTCTGATTTGAGGTAAATGTGAATGGTAATGTCTTGAATCCTGCAGTAGCTAACACATTAATGCCGCTATAACAATCATCATCATAATCATTAGTGTCGTGGGGCGGCAGGTAGCCTAGCGGTTAGAGCGTTGGGCCAGTAACCGAAAAGTTGCTAGATCGAATCCCCGAGCTGACAAGGTAAAAATCTGTCGTTCTGCCCCTGAACAAGGCAGTTAACCCACTGTTCCTAGACCGTCATTGTAAATGAGAATTTGTTATTCACTGACTTGCCTAGTTAAATAAAAAATGGGCAGGAGGTTAGAATCCCATGGAGAGACACTGCTGGGTTACTTTCCCTCCAGCTGTGTTCACTGGCTCCTATCTAAAAGCTATGCGAGATGAGTGTGTGTGTGTGTTTGGGGGTGGGGTCAACGCAGCCACTAAATGCTAATCACTGTACAGTAATTAGGAACGGCCCAGCAGGAGAACACACACACTGAGCTGCTAGAGCAGGAGATGCATGCTAGGAGGAGTAGGAGAGTTATGGCTAACATCTGTGGGACTGCTGGGGACTGCTCTCAAGGCTCCACTGTTGGCTGGCTGCTTGTCTTTGATATAGTGCTTAGGGACACAAGTTGGTAAAGGCCAGACAATTGCTTGATATAGACTGATTAGAGGACTTGGTTTTGACGAAAGATTAGAGACAAAAGTTGGTAAATTTTCAGAAGTGGCAGCTAGCAAGTATAGAGATCGCTACGGTGTGCTCTACTGAACATGACTCCGGTTCAACTGACAGCAGACCCTGGTCAACCAATCACAATTGGCTATTGGCAGAGCATGCCTCATTCACCTCCAATTTTGGCGTTGTAGGCCACGCCCACCCCACAAACATCGTTGTTGGCGGCCGCAGCAACCTCTCCAGCACACCGTGTTCCATGTCTAGATAAGAGAGAGAGAGAGAGAGAGACAGAGAGAGCGAGAGAGAGATAGAAAGAGAGAAAGAAAAAGAGAGAGAGAGAAGTTAGGATTCATTAACAGAAACACTCATTGCTCATAGCAACCACCCTGAACCGCGCAGGGATCTTCAAATACAATAACTTCTAGAATGGCTGCTAAAAATACACAACGGCTGCTAAAAATACACTGCAGCACTAGGCTTGGGCGGTATACCGTATATATACCGTATACCGGGGTATTTGGAAAAATACCGTAATACTGTAATTTTTCAATACCGTAATACCGTCCAAACTATTTCATTTAAGTTTCAATAAATGTGAATATCAGTAGCTACTTTTTAATTAAGTTAATACCTGCAGTCAACTTGTGCAATATGTTAGGAGATAAAGCAGATTGCGTTCATCATTTCACCTGTCACATTATTTTACATTATGAAGCTTACTGTAATTCCCCAGAAATAGTTGAGCCAGTCACGTGTTTGTTTGTAAATAGCACAATGGTAGAAAGCGGGACCTGGTGAGTCCATAGCGTTCTATATCGATTGGCGAATCGCTGTTGTGCGACACACATGAGGTGATTACACTTGTATGCAGTTCACTACTAAATGTTTGCCATCAGATATCTTATAATGGCTTTCTACCCTGTTTCAGAAGTCAAACCACTCTGGATGAGTTCTGTACAGCTACCATTCTTTCCCTGTGCTTCATACTATGATTATTTTTCACATGCATGCTTTTCTGAAGGAAGAGCAGCATCACAACTAGTTTATGTTCGTTTTTGCTTGTTAGCATTTAGCTAACAGCGTCTATGTGATGTCGCTATAACTTGTGCTAATTCTGTTAGCATTCTGGTAATAGACGCCCATTTGGCTTTTTTGTGCATTTTTAGCGCTAACTTGTGTGCTATGCCGGTAATACCGTAAATACCATGAAGTAAAAATCTGGATACCGCCCAAGCCTAAGCAGCACACCAATGAATAGACGAAAAACACAGAGGGCCAACTGTTCTGCCTGCGGCTATGTAATCCTGACCTGTTCATCGGACGTGCTATCTTGTCAAATGTGGAGTGAAACCTGAAGGACATGGCACTGTCTAAAACTATGGACGGTCTATGGACGCAGACCATCAGAGAGAAATATGGGATACTATTGATATGTATGAATTATTCATTGTGACCTTCAATGATTATGAGCAGTATTGCCTTGTGTAAAGCGATAGATACAGGTGATCTGAGGACGGCAGGTTCATCACACCTCTCAGTTCTACCTTGCTGCTGGCATGCTGTTTGGCATCACACAAGCACGCATGCACGCATGTATGCACGTACACAAACACACTCGTAAGGCCGCAGGGCCAGACAGTATTCCAAGGCGTGTCCTCAGGGCATTTGAAGACCAGCTGGCAGGCATCTTGAAGGACATTTTCTACCTCTCCTTGTCCCAGTCTGTGATTCCCACGTTTCAAGCTGACTACCATCATTCCTGTTCACAAAAACTCTTAAGGAATCCTTCCACAATGACTACCGCCCTGTAGCACTCACATCTGTAATAATGAAGTGCTTTGAAAGGCTGGTCATGGCACACCTCAACTCCATCATCCCAGACACCCTGGACCCACTCTAATTTGCATACCTCCCCAACAGATCCACAGATGACACAATCGCACTCCACACTGTCCTCTCCCACCTCAAAACAAAAAGAAGAGGAATACCTATGCGAGGATGCTGTTCGACTACAGTTCAGCATTCCAGACCATTGAGCCCTCCACCGACGACTCCAACTCCATAATCAAGTTTGCTGAAGACACAACAGTGGTAGGCCTGATCACCAACAGCGATAAGACAGTCTACAGGGAGTTCAGAGACCTGGCAATATCATGCCTGGACAACAACCTCTCCCTCAATGTCAGTAAGACCAAGGAGCTGATCGTGGACTACAGGAAACAGGGGCGGGTGCACAGCCCATCCACATCGACGGGGCGCAGTGGAGAGTGTCAAGAGCTTCAAGTACCTCGGTGTCCACATCACTGAGGACTTAACATGGTCCTCTCACATCAGCACAGTCGTGAAGAAGGCACGGCAGTGCCTATTGGCCCTCGGGAGGCTGAAATTATTTGGCATGGCCCCTCAGATCCTTAGCAACTTTTACAGCTGCAACATTAAGAGCATCCTGACTGGTTGTATCACCGTCTGCTATGGCAAATGCACCGCCCTCGACCGGAAGACCTTAGAGAGGGTGGTGCAGACAGACTAGTGCATCACTGGGGTTAGCTCCCAGCCATCCAGGACGTACATGCCAGGCGGTGTCTGAGAAAGGCCCGAAACATTTCCAAACACTCCAGCCACACGAGACATGGACTGTTCTCCATGCCCCCGTCCGGCAGGCGGTACCGATGCATCATGGCTCAGACCAACAGACTCCTTAACAGCTTCTATCCCCTGGTCATAAAACTGTTAAATGGCTAACAACTACTGCTCTCCCTCACAAATAGGTTGCTGCTAAAAATATTATTGATTAGATTTATTAATACCACTAAGCTGCTGTTCATTAATTATTGATTGCCATTACCATTAGTATTTCTACCACTCACTTTCTACTAATCCGTGCCTACATGTACATTTCTACCTCAAATACTCCAGCTTCCTCTCTTATTTCTTATTTCTCTTGGTTTTTAGTTTTCTTATTCGTTACACCATCTTGATATTGAATACTGCACTGTTGGGTAGGACTTGCAAGTTAAGCGTTTCACTGTACTTGCACGTGACCAATAAAACTTGAACTTGAACACAAACAAGTATATGCGCACACCTACACAGACAGACATACCCTTTTGCTTTAGCAACTACACTATATACAGTTGAAGTCAGAAGTTTACATACACCTTAGCCAAATACATTTAAACTCAGCTTTTCACAATTCCTAATCCTAGTAAAAATTCCCTGTCTTAGGTCAGTTAGGATCAATACTTTATTTTAAGAATGTGAAATGTCAGAATAATAGTAGAGAGAACGATTTATTTCAGCTTTTATTTCTTTCATCACATTCCCAATGGGTCAAAAGTTTACATACACTCAATTAGTATTTGGTAGTATTTCCATTAAATTGTTTAACTTGGGTCAAACATTTCGGGTAGCCTTCCACAAGCTTCCCACAATAGGTTGGTGAATTTTGTCCCATTCCTCCTGACAGAGCTGGTGTAACTGAGTCAGGTTTGTAGGCCTCCTTGTTTGCACATGCTTTTTCAGTTCTGCCCACACATTTTCTACAGGATTGAGGTCAGGGCTTTGCGATGGCCACTCCAATACCTTGACTTTGTTGTCCTTAAGCCATTTTGCCACAACTTTGGAAGTATGCTTGGGGTCATTGTCCATTTGGAAGACCCATTTGCGACCAAGCTTTAACTTCCTGACTGATGTCTTGAGATGTTGCTTCAATATATCCACATAATTTTCCTTTCCTCATGATGCCATCTATTTTGTGAAGTGCACCAGTCCCTCCTGCAGCAAAGCACCCCCACAACATGATGCTGCCACCCCCATGCTTCATGGTTGGGATGGTGTTCTTCGGCTTGCAAGCCTCCCCCTTGTTCCTCCAAACATAACGATGGTCATTATGGCCAAACAGTTCTATTTTTGTTTCATCAGAGGACATTTCTCCAAAAAGTATGATCTTTGTCCCCATGTGCAGTTGCAAACCATAGTTTGGCTTTTTTATGGCGGTTTTGGAGCAGTGGCTTCTTCCTTGCTGAGCGGCCTTTATGTCGATATAGGACTCGTTTTACTGTGGATGTAGATACTTTTGTACCTGTTTCCTCCAACATGTTCACAAGGTCCTTTGCTGTTGATCTGGGATTGATTTGCACTTTACGCACCAAAGTACGTTCATCTCTAGGAGACAGAACGTGCCTCCTTCCTGAGCGGTATGACGGCTGCGTGGTCCCATGGTGTTTATACCTGCGCACTATTGTTTGTACAGATGAAAGTGGTACCTTCAGGTGTTTTGGAGATTGCTCCCAAGGATGAGCCAGACTTGTGGAGGTCTTGGCTGATTTCTTTTGATTTCCCATGATGTCAAGCAAAGAGGCACTGAGTTTGAAGGTAGGCCTTGAAATACATCCACAGGTACACCTCCAATTGACACAAATTATGTCAACTAGCCTAACAGAAGCTTCTAAAGCCATGACATAATTTTCTGGAATTGTCCAAGCTGTTTAAAGGCACAGTCAACTTAGTGTATGTAAACTTCTGACCCACTGGAATTGTGATACAGTGAATTATAAGTGAAATAATCTGTCTGTAAACAATTGTTGGAAAAATTACTTGCACAACCTAGATGTCCTAACCGACGTGCCCAAACTATAGTTTGTTAACAAGAAATTTGTGGAGAGGTTGAAAAACTAGTTTTAATGACTCCAACCTAAGTGTATGTAAACTTCCGACTTCAACTGTACATATTGTTGTTGGATGCGATAGATCCCAAATCAATACAACCACTAGCATCAAAAACCTTTTAAGCAATGAGCCTGACGCAACAGATGTTAATGTTAGTAAACCATTAGGTTGTTTCTTCACATTATAAGCGCATAAATGCGCACACGGCATAAGCGCAAATGTTCCATTAGCAGGAAAACATCATTCTAAAAAGTGACCACAAATGTGATTATGCATGTAATGCTTTTATTATAAAGGTGCATTTTTATGATGAAAATGTTCTCCCCCAAATCAAGCACTGCAGATGGGTACTAGGGAATTACTAGCCCCCTGGGGTAACTGCCCCCCAGCCCCCCCCAGGGTTATGAATGCAAGCTGTACTGGAGCACCAGGTCTAGGTCCAAAAGGCTCCTTAATAGCTTCTATCACCAAGCTATAAGACTGATGAAAAATGTATCAAATGGCCACCCGGGCTACTTACATTTACTTTTGTTTTTACACTTATGCTACTCGCTGTTTATTATCTATGCATAGTCACTTTATCCCTACCTACATGTACAAATTACCTCGACTAACCTGTACACCCGCACATTGACTCGGTACCGGTGCCCCCTGTATATAGCTTCGTTACTGTTATGTAATTTTATTGTGTTACTTTTTATTAGATTTTTTACTTTCGTTTTTCTTAACTCTTAACTCTATTTCTTGAACTTCATTGTTGGTGAAAGGCTTATAAGTAAGCATTTCACAGTAAGGTCTACACCTGTTGTACTCGGTGCATGTGACAAATAACATTTGATTTGAATGTCTTTCTACCTGTCATTTAGATAATGACTATCCCAATTAGAGCTAGTTTATGCTAGCTTGCTAGGTAGCAACTTTACTAGCAGTAAATGCTAGCCAACTAGCTAGTTAGCATAAGATGCTAAAAGTCCTAGCTAGCAACCTTACTAGCAGATCGTCTAAGGTGAAATACATTAAAAAGATAACGTAACTTAATGGAAGTTGTAAATGTTTCCACTAGTCACTGATAGCTTTACAGTTAATGTTACTTTATAGCCTTTTAGTTATTTTACACAGCATGTTATGTCACATAGCTAGATAGCTAGCTACGTTTTTAAGAGAGAGCTTTTCAATTGGCATCTCTCCCCGTTTTCAGTCACAGGTGGGGACTGGATTATGTGTGAGCAGTGTAGGAGGCTCATGAGTTGTGCTCTAATTTTACTGGGGATAACTTTATTTGTGATCTATGTACAAATTTGTATCGTGCAATAGCAGAGCACAAGAGAGTTGCCACATCAATTAATTTGTTAAGTTATTGTTATTAAATGTTATATTCCAATGTTATTTAATATTAGTTATGTTCCAATCCAATATTATATTCCAATATACAGTTGAAGTTTACATACACTTAGGTTGGAGTCATTAAAACTCATTTTTCAACCACTTCACAAATTTCTTGTTAACAAACTATTGTTTTGGCAAGTCAGTTAGGACATCTACTTTGTGCATGACACAAGTAATTTTTCCAACAATTGTTTACAGACAGATTATTTCACTTATAATTCACTGTATCACAATTCCAGTGGGTCAGAAGTTTACATACCCTAAGTTGACTGTGCTTATAAACAGCTTGGAAAATTCCAGAAAATGATGTCATGGCTTTAGAAGCTTCTGATAGGCTAATTGACATAATTTGAGTCAATTGGAGGTGTACCTGTGGATGTATTTCAAGGGCTACTTTCAAACTCAGTGCCTCTTTGCTTGACATCAGGGGGAAATCTAAAGAAATCAGCCAAGACCTCAGAAAACAAATTGTAGACCTGCACAAGTCTGGTTCATCATTGGGAGCAATTTCCAAATGCCTGAAGGTACCACGTTCATCTGTACAAACAATAGTATGCAAGTATAAACACCATGGGACCACGCAGCCGTCATACCGCTCAGGAAGGAGACGCGTTCTGTCTCCTAGAGATGAACGTACTTTGGTGAGAAAAGTGCAAATCAATCCCAGAACAACAGCAAAAGACCTTGTGAAGATGCTGGAGGAAACGGGTACAAAATTATATATTTCCACAGCTAAACGAGTCCTATATCGACATAACCTGAAAGGCCGCTCAGCAAGGAAGAAGCCACTGCACCAAAACCACCATCAAAAATCCAGACTACGGTTTGCAACTGCACATGGGGACAAAGATCATACTTTTTGGAGAAATGTACTATGTTCTGATGAAACAAAAATAGAACTGCTTGGCCATAATGACCATCGTTATGTTTGGAGGAACAAGGGGGAGGCTTTCAAGCCAAAGAACACCATCCCAACCGTGAAGCATCGGGGTGGCAGCATCATGTTGTGGGGGTGCTTTGCTGCAGGAGGGACTGGTGCATTTCACAAAATAGATGGCATCATGAGAAAAGGAACATTTTTGTGGATATATTGAAGCAACATCTCAAGACATCAGTCAGGAAGTTAAAGCTTGGTCGCAAATGGGTCTTCCAAATGGACAATGACCCCAAGCATACTTCCAAAGTTGTGGCAAAATGGCTTAAGGACAACAAAGTCAAGGTATTGGAATAGCCATCACAAAGCCCTGACCTCAATCCTAAAGAACATTTGTGGGCAGAACTGAAAAAGCGCATGCGAGCAAGGCGGCCTACAAACCTGACTCAGTTACACCAGCTCTGTCAGGAGGAATGGCCAAAATTCAAGCTTGTGGAAGGCTACCCGAAACGTTTGACCCAAGTTAAACAATTGAAAGGAAATGCTACCAAATACTAATTGAGTGTATGTAAACTTCTGACCCACTGGGAATGTGATGAAAGAAATAAAGGCAGAAATAAATCATTCTCTCTATTATTCTGACATTTTACATTCTTAAAATAAAGTGGGGATCCTAACTGACCTAAGACAGGGAATTTTTACTAGGATTAGATGTCAGGAATTGTGAAAAACTGAGTTTAAATGTATTTGACTGAGGTGTATGTAAACTTCCGACTTCAACTGTAAATATATTTTAATGAATTAAAAACAACTATTTTAAACCTTTTGCTCCTAAATGTCATTTAAAAAAACACACTTTTTAAAACATATAGGACTATGGGCTAGGCTACATGAGGTGTGCGGGTGTAATTTTAAAAAGTCACAAAAAAAGCATGCGCTGTTTCTTGCCTTAAGCTGGGCATCATTCACAAGTGATAATATATCATTCACAAGCGTTAGGCTAATATTGTCACCCATCACACAGTTCTTGATTTAATCCTGTCTTTACATATATTAAATAATATATGTTTGAAATTTGTTTTGATTTAGAATGGACCATTATCATGCACCTGTCTCGAAACAGGTGCAGTAGAAAATAGCGAATGGAGGACACTTTTCTTGTGGTTCATTTTCATGCCAGCCAGGTAGGCTATACTCCTGTTGTAAAGATAAGGAATGTGCTTAATATTAGGAAAGTTGAGAAATAAATATAGTTGGCCTAGCCGATAGAAAGCTGATGGGATTCTCCTCTTTTTAATAGAGGCCATCAACCTGTTTTCTCACGCAATTGCATAGCCTATAGAAATGTTGCGCAACATGAGCTCATGGGCTCTCATGAAGTGTTTGATTAGATTTTAGATTACATTTGCATTGATGACAGAGTGATTAGAGGGACAATAGAGTGCTGAGTACAAGGCAGTTAGCAAGTTTGGTAGGCTACTAATGACCATCAGCAGCATCAGAGCCTGGAGAAACCTAATTATCGTGACTAAACAGTCACGTGGAATTTGACTGCCGTCATGACTCGTGATCGCTGGTGTGGTGGTAATACGGTCACCGTAACAACCACATACTTTTGATCATGTAGTGCACCTAGCTGTGTTTTTGGGTAGATCCTCTGAACAACAGGGTCCTGACGAGAGAGCACATTTTCTATGCCAGGCTAAATCGTACCTCATTAGCTCATTGCTTTGGATGTATATAAATAAATGTCACTAGAAAACATGCAGCTACTGTTGTTATTCTGGCTGCACTGTTTGAAGTGACTGTAAGTTAGCCGTAGTTGGCTAGCTAGCAAGCAAGGGATAAGAACGAAATAATGCACGCTCTAGAACGCCCTTCAAGCCAATCAGAAATGAGTACAATCCCATGGTATAATTGATTTATTTTATGAATCTAAGCTTCATTTTACATAATGTATTGTATTATACGGTATTATATGGACTTGAATTACACACCTCGCTCAAACCTTGAAGTTAGGAGAGAACACGCAATGCTGGTGCAAGTTACAATTATAGGCTAGCGAATTAGATTTAAATGTTGAAATATCATAGAACCTATTTTACATTTTTATAATTAGTAGGCGGACGCACATACCTTTCCTAATATTTCACCTAATGTTGTGTGAAGTGCATATTACCTTTATTGTTGCTTTATTTCTTCCTCGCTTCCAACAGTTTAAAAAAAATAGTTTTGTTGTCCTTATCTTCATCATTGTAATGGCATGCTAGAATAATATAGGACTAGAATAAGATGCAGAAGGCTTTCGCTTCTCTTCATGAAGATTGAATGGTTATGGGTCTTCTTTCAAACTCCACTCAAGTTATTTTGGCTGTTGTATTTAACATTCAGCAAACAAGAGCAAGCTTGCATTCATCTTCAATCCCTCTTGTGTATGTGTGCCATTCAGAGAGTGAATGGGAAAGAAAAAATATTTAAGTGCCTTTGAACGGGGTATGGTAGTAGGTGCCAGCCACACCGGTTTGTGTCAAGAACTGTAAAGCTGCTGGGTTTTTCACACTCAACAGTTTCCCGTGTGTACCAAGAATGGTCCACCAACTAAAGGACATCCAGCCAACTTGACACAACTATGGGAAGCATTGGAGTCAACATGGGCCAGCATCCCACAGAGATGAGGTAGTCATTAAAAAAATCTTGTTAAACACTATTACTGCACACAGAGTGAGTCCATGCAACTTATTATGTGACTTGTTAAGCACATTTTTACTCCTGAACTTATTTAGCCTTGCCATAACAAAAGGGTTGAATAATTGACTCAAGACATTTCAACTTTTCATTTTTAATTAAAACACACCCACCCCTCTTTCAAAGATACTGAGATCTCTTCTACTAGCCGTGGTAGCCAAAACAATGGGCAACTGTGCATTTTTATACATGACCCTAAGCATGATGGGATGTTAATTGCTTCATTAACTTAGGAACCACACCTGCTTTCAATATACTTTGTATCCCTAATTTACTCAAGTGTTTCCTTTATTTTGGCAGTTTGAATGAAATTGATGGAGAGAGAAAGACAGAGTGCTTGCGTGCGTACTGATTTAAAGCAATGATATTCGAGTGATAGGTTGTTTTAAAACTCTGCAGCTCCAATAAAAAATATATATATCTTTACAATAACAAAATAAGGTGACCCCGAAAGCGAGATGGAGATGTGTAAATTAGACCCACATTCACTCCTAATATTACTCTAGCATAGGCTGCAGCAAATGTAAAGTACCTGTCACAAGAAAAACATTTACCAGCTGATAACATGATACTGTACACATGCATTGTGAACTGTGCTGCATAATGTGATGCGCTTCCTGTTCCCACCCTGAGCGTTGATGATTGATCATGCAGATAGCAGAGAGAAGGTCATAGAGATGCCAGATTTAGACATTGCATATAATTTAACAGTTCCATTTCACGTCATGCTGTTTATATAAATCATTTATTATAATTTACAGTTTTTTGCACACTATTTATCCCAGGAAACTGGAGTGGGTTTGGGCTGGAAATCTCTGTAAATCTCGGTGACCCGCTTCCTGCTATTAAACCCTAGTACACAGTACCTTGCTGGTGTGTCAGAGGAAAAAGGGTAGGAGCTCTATCTCAAGCTGAGAGGCTGATTACACTGGAGCATGGCTCTGTAATTCATTACATTACCCACCTGCTATTTATCCATAATGTATAGGAAAGAAACGCAACACAAGACACTTTCACAATTCATGCTAATCGACACAGAAAAGTTTTGCACAGCTCAAGAGAAATTGTGACAAAGGCTTGGAAAGTAGAGAAAAAAAATGACAAAGTTAAATTATGTTTTCTACACTTTGTTTATCGCTTGACCTTGGCTGTCACATGTTGGATTAGAGTGATTTATAAGCAATGACACTGTCATGACTGGTTATTCTTCACTGACAGCTCTGCCCTTTCCCCCAATATGCCATGCACAGCATGTGCTAACATGTCGTACATCATCTGTGAACACAAAGAAGCAATTAAAGTTAAATCTTAGCAATTAAGAGGTTGTGCTTGTTTGTTGTGTTGCTTTGGTAACATTTTTTATCAGCCAATCCATGAATAGCTTTGAATAGAACAGTCAACTTGTCAACGTGCACACACACACACACAATCACACATACCCACGCACGAATGCACACACTGAACGTGACAGTTAACTCATAAACATGCCTAAAAACGTACACACTAGCACATATCACCCACACAGTATATCGCTCTGGCTGCTGGCCAAACATAAAAAACATTAAACCCACATTTTTATCTCTGCCATAGACAGAAACTCTGTGTCACATTAGTTTCTGAGAGTGTCAGATTTAATATTAAAGAAAGGGGGGATCCTAAGGCACACCATACTACATGGTTTTAATCACCATCAAGAGAGAAAGCAGCCCTGCTAACCCTGAGTCTGTCTATACTGGTCCAATCCAGCACAGTAGCCAGGAGGCAACTGGCCTGGCTGGGCCTGCATTTTTCCTAAATTATTCCTGGCTGCCAGTGATATCATCGTTTCATCCATAGGATCTCAATTTGGCCAAATATGTGTAAGTGGGGAGTGTATCCACCACACTCATAGTGGTCAACAACTAAAGCGCAAGGCCTGGAGGCACTTTCACATTTTAAAACTTGGGTTGCTTGAGGGGAGCCATCCAAATTTACCAGACACACAAACAGACAAATACACAGATGCTGCGTGATTACAGAGTGTAATTGAACTGGACCCCTTTCAGATGAGACAGATGACAGCTTAATGTGTGGAAGTGGCCCAAGAGTGTGTGGGTCTGACGACCAGATGACATCTTAATTATACATTTGTCAAAAAAAGAAATCACAGGAAATAATTTTAGAGGCACTTTATTGACCCACTCTCTCTTCTTTCTCTTTTTCTCTCCTTAATGCACTGGTTAAAGTGTCACATAGAACATGGAACAGACAAGACTGTCAAGTCAAAGGCTGTGCTCCTGTAAAATAACACCTTCTCTGAACAGTACCTGTTGTACCCAAATCCTAAGTCATGGGGTTAACTAAACAACCTGCTACATTACCTATATGACTGAATCCGACAGAAAGGAAGGGTTCTGTCCTCTAGTTACTCCATTTTAGGTGTTAAACATGTGAGAAGACCAATTATAAAGGTTCTGCATCCATCATGCAGCCTCCCCTCCTCACTGTAAACCCAGAAGCCTGCATCCCCAAGTAGCTCTCCAGAAGGAGGGTTGGAAGGCCACCCCTGCAGTAGTCCAAGGCAGACAAAGAAAGGTAGCCTAAACACTATCTACAGGGTCACTGTGCCCTCTTTATCTTATCAAAGGGATGGAGGGGGACAGAGAGGGAATATTATATCTATTTTTTCAGGCTTATACAACCTCATCCAGCCTATTGGTTGCCTTGTCCCTTTACTTCAGAATGGTATGAGGCAATGTGGTCATTTTGTGTTATTGCTTTGTCTCTTCCACAAAGAATATTCTGATTTTAGACACAGACAAAAAGGTCTGAAATATGCACTATACACTATGTGGACACCTCTTCAAATTAGTGGATTCGGCTATTTTAGCCACACCCGTTGCTGACAGGTGTATAAAATCGATCACACAGCCATGCAATCTCCATAGACAAACACTGGTAGTAGAATGGCCTTACTGAAGAGCTCAGTGACTTTCAACGTGGCACCGTCATAGGATGCCACCTTTCCAATAAGTCAGTTAATCAAATTTTACTCGCGTAGTGAGTAAAAATCGTCTGTCCTCGGTTCAATACCAAGTTCCAAACGTCAGCACAATAACTGTTTGTGGGCATCTTCATGAAATGGGTTTCCATGGCCGAGCAGCCGCACACAAGCCTAAGATCACCAAGCGCAATGCCAACGCGTCGGCTGGAGCGGTGTAAAGCTCGCTGCCATTGGACTCTGGAGCAGTGGAAACTCGTTCTCTGGAATGATGAATCCCGCTTCACCATCTGGCAGTCCGATGGACGAATCTGGGTTTGGGGGATGCCAGGAGAACGCTACCTGCCCCAATGCATAGGTCCAACAGTAAAGTTTGGTGGAGGAGGAATTACGGTCTGGGGCTGTTTTTCATGGTTCGGGCTAGCCCCGTTAGCTCCAGTGAAGGGAAATCTTAACGCTACAGCATACAATGACATTCTAGATGATTCTGTGCTTCTAATTTTGTGGGAACAGTTTGGTGAAGGCGCTTTCCTGTTTCAGCATGACAATGCCTCCATGCACAAAGCAAGGTCCATACAGAAATAATTTGTCGAGATCGGTGTGGAAGAACTTCACTGGCCTGCACAGAACCCTGAACTCAACCCCATCGAACACCTTTGGGATGAACTGGAACGCCGACTGCGAGCCAGGCCTAATCGCCCAACATCAGTGCCCGACCTCACTAATGCTCTTGTGGCTGAAGCAAGTCCCCACGGCAATGTTCTAACATCTAGTGGAAAGCCTTCCCAGAAGAGTGGAGGCATCAAAGGGGGGCCCGACTCCATATTAATGCTCATGATTTTGGAATGAGATGTTCGATGAGCAGGTGTCCACATACTTTTGTCATGTAGTGTATTATAATGTTTGACTGATGCCGGAGTGATGTTTGGCTAACTTGGTGGATTTGTGCTCTGCTGCTGCCTACTGTAGTGGAGCTTTTGGCTGTGGGGTATCTGTGCTGTGGCAGTGTGAGCGAATGGGGCTGAATCCAGGGGCCTGCTAAAAGGATTAGGTTATTTTTTGCTTGGCTTAACTGAGCCCCGAGGAAGCTAGAGGCCTGGTTGCTGTTACTTGGAGTTCCTCCTGAGCCCAATCGATCGGGAGCATTCTCTCTCTTTCAGGCCTTGGGAAGAGGGCAATCTACTGCCCTTGTCAGTGCTCACACGTCTCTGGTTGCACATCTAAAGAGAATCGCTCATCAGGTGACTCGACCAGGCTCATGCGATTAGGACTACCTAACTGAATGATAAGGTTTCTGAAAATGGCTTTAGAAGATGCACGCCAACCCAATGAGACACACACTTTAACTATAATGAAGTGATTAATTCGGCAGTGGTTTAAAGGAGACTCGTGGGATAAAGACAGTCAAACAAACAGGCTTCTAAACAAAGAAACAAAGCAAGCCAAACTAATGAGACAGACAATTAAAAACGTGCCGTGTCTCACCGAGGAAGGACTAACTCTTCACACCACTGACACACCTGATTAAATCTGCCATTTATCAGGCCTGCTCAGTGTCTGTATCTGTATATTGGGGATGGTGTCTGGTCTGCTGGGGGTTTCAGAGGCTTAGACCATCTGCAGGACTCAATCACTGCTGCCCACTGCCCTGGGCCTTATTGAAGTGTCTGGAGCAAGAGCACAGCAGCCTTCCATCACACATACAGGCACCATTTCAATCACAGCCCTCTTGTCCCTTTCTCTGGACATTGAGGGTAATAATGGATCAAACATACACAGAAAGAGAGACAGATAGAGAGTGAAAGAAAGAGGCATACAGAGAGAGAAAGAGAGAGAGATAGAGAGGAATCAGATGTGAAGGTGGAAGGTCGGGCGCCTGCCAACATCACCTCCTGAAGTCTGTCTGTTGAATCATCTCAAAGCTCTGGGCAGTCTGGGAAATAAACACATGATCTCCGACAGATAGAAACAGAGGAAGATGGTAAACAACATAGCCAGGCCTTTGAAAAGACGGGCACTTTTTATGTGTTGAACTTTGAGGTTAGGAGTCGGGGGCAAGACGTTCGATTGAGTTGTGTAAAAGAGAGAAAGAGGCAGTGAAATAGGGAAAAAAAATTCTATATACCAGGCTCTCTCTTCGTATCATATCACTGCCTCCAACCCTGCAGGAGTAAGAGGTGTCCAGACTTAAGGTGAAGATTGTTCAGGGGAGGTGAAACAAAGGGAGGAAATTCAGACATCACTGTGCCAGTGGGTGCGTGTCACAGTAGAGTGCTTTGGATGTGAGAAGACCTGCTGCAGCTAGCTGATTCTCCTCACAGAGCCAAATGTGTACTGGAACTACCTCGTACTAACCAAGGTGCACCAATAAGAGATCCAAAGTTGAACTGTGTCACTGGATACGTGCACTGTGTCTCACGATTGATAGGATACACAGTAACAGGGATTAAGGCACAGAGACAGATAGGGTGGTGGTTGGATTAGAAACTACAAGCCTGTGGACAGCAGCCCTGTCATCATGTTTCTTCATCAACAACAAATGGTATGCAGACACTAGAGCAGAGAGTTTCGTCCTATTGTTGTTATGGATTATATGTTTAATGACTAAATGTTTGTACATTTAAGAAAATACTAAGAATATTCCATTATGAAAATGTATGCAATAGAGATAGGGTTATAAGACAAATGGTAATTCAATTGATGTGTGTGTGCATCTAGAAATGTATATTGTGTGGAGAGTGGAACAGGATGGTACGACTTGCCAGAAGGAGTCTGTGAGAACAAAGAATTATTTGTGAAACTAGATTAGGAGAAGAGGCCTTCTCGACCTTGGGAAGGGAGGATGTCTGGAATTGACTTATGTTGCAAGATGGTGTTAGGCCGAGGCAGGTACTGTGGGAAAATATTATTTCCTAGAGAGGGTGGGGCATTTGTATCTTTTGTATTTCAACTTGTACAATATAAAAAGACTGTGTACACCTTTGAAAATCAGAATTCTCATGAATAAACCATACCTGACCAAATTGCAGATGGGAGACTTTGTCTAATTTATCATTAACTAGAGATTTACAACCTCTAGGAATTATTCAAAGCCTGATTGATAGTTTATGTCAACAATTGAGAACAAAATTCTCATGACAATTGTTCACCCGACCTAGAATACCTGATGATCAAATGCCGACGCTTCTATTTCACATCGGTTATCATCACTGTACGAGGCTCTAAACAAACAGGAAACCGCACACCCTGAGGCTGTGTTTATTGTGGCTGGGGATTTTAACTCTGCATTACTAAAATGTGTGATGTATGACTTTAACCAGCACGTATCCTGTGCCACGAGAGCTGCAAAAATTCTGGACCACTGTTATTCGACCCACAAGGAAGCATACAAGGCCCTCCCTAGTCCCCCTTTGGCAAATCAGATCACAACTCTATACTCCTGCTTCCTATTTACAAACAGAAACTCAAGCAGGAAGTGCCTGTGATGTGCTCAGTAGAGAAATGGTCTTACGAAGCAGATGATAAGCTACAGGACTGTTTTGCTAGTGCAGACTGTAATAGGGAAGGTGAAAGGGGGATACCTAGTCAGTTGTACAACTGAATGCATTCAACTGAAATGTGTTTTCCGCATTTAACTGAACCCCTCTGAATCAGAGAGGTGCAGGGGGCTGCCTTAATCGACATCCACGTCATCAGCGCCCGGGGAACAGTGCGTTAACTGCCTTGCTCAGGGACACAATGGCAGATTTGTTTTAACCTTGTCAGCTCAAGGATTTGATCCAGCAACCTTTCGGTTACTGGCCCAACACTCCTACCCGCCAGGCTACCTGCGAATATGTTCGGGACTCAGCCAATAACTTTCGACAAGCTTATGAACTTCGTTATTGGCTTCATCAGAAAGTGCATCGACGACGTTGTCCCCACAGTGAAGGTCTGCTGTTTCCCCACCACAAATAGGGCTATCGCAGCTAACCCTGAGGCTACAGTTGAGGCCACAAATGCACAAGAAGTCCCGCTACAACCTCAGAGCCATCAAACATACAAAAGGACAATACAGGAATAAGTTTGAATCCTACTACACTGGCTCCGACACTTGACACGTGGCAAGGATTATAGTTTTTTTTATGGATTATAAAGGAAGAACCAGACGTGAGCTGCCCAACAACGCTTATGCTTTGATAAAACCAACAAATCAGAGCCTTGCATGAGGGCCCCTGCTGTTCTGGAGGACTTGGTGATCTCGCTCTCCGAGGCTGACGTGAGTAAGACTTTTAAACAGGTCAACAATCCTAACGCCGCGGGGCCAGACGGAATACCAGGGCATGTCCTCAGAGAATGCACATGCAAGCATCTTCACAGACATTTTCAGCCTCTCCTTGTCCCAGTCTGTAATCC
This sequence comes from Hucho hucho, assembly GCA_003317085.1. Classification (NCBI taxonomy): domain Eukaryota; kingdom Metazoa; phylum Chordata; class Actinopteri; order Salmoniformes; family Salmonidae; genus Hucho; species Hucho hucho. The sequence goes on along the minus strand of QNTS01000266.1, from coordinate 165,211 downwards.
CCACATGCGTCAAGTTGACCACCACCGTTCCTGTTCCCAAGAACTCTAAGGCAACCTGCCACAATGAATACCGCCCTGTAGCACTCACATCTGTAATCATGAAGTGCTTTGAAAGGCTGGTCAAGGCACACATCCAGTCCCTCATCCCATACATGGACCCCCTCCAATTTGAATACCGACCCAACAGATCCACAGACAATGCAACCTCAATCCACACTGCCCACTACCACCTAGACAAAAGGATAGGGATGTGCCGAGTACTTGGACAAAATAAGTATCGTAACAGATATGGAGAATTTTCCGAATACCATTATAATAAAAATATATTTTTTTGTAATTATCTGTAATTGGGAAGAAAATATTTTCAGCTGCCAGCACGCATTCTTCTTTCACTCAAAAGAAGCACTGTGTGCTCTAAACAACTATTGACTAGTTCTTCTGTCTGTAAAAAAACGGGCGGGGTATTGGTTGAGCCTGCTGCAATGATTGTATTAGAACAAGCTGTTCTCTCTCTGCTCTCGTTTCCCCAGACAGACACATGCTGCTCTGTTTCACTCACTCACAGTCACGTGTCTCAGGGCACAAGTCTCCCCTTCTCCAAACATTGTGTATGAATCAGAATCCATAGCTAGTCATTGTTGTTCAATCTAAACTGATCAAAAATCTAAACGCAACATGTAAAGTGTTCGTCCCATGTTTCATGAGCTGAAATAAAAGATCCCAGAAATGTTCCATATGTACAAAAAGCTTATTTCGCAAATGTTTGGGGAAAGAATTTGTATACATCCCTGTTAGTGAGCATTTCTCCTTTGCCAAGATAAACCATCCACCTGACAGGTGTGGCATATCAAGAAGCTGATTAAACAGAATGCTCATTACACAGGTGCACCTTGTGCTGGGAACAATAAAAGGCCACTCTAAAATGTGAAGTTGTGTCACACAACACAATGTCTCAAGTTTTGAGGGAGCATGTAATTGACATGCTGACTGCAGGAATGTCCACCAGAGCTTTTGCCAGAGAATTGAATGTTAATTTCTCTACAATAAACCGCCTCCAACAGGTCTCAAAACCGCAGACCATGTGCAACCACGCCAGCCCAGGACCTCCACGTCCGGCTTCTTCACCTGCGGGACCGTATGAGACCAGCCGTGATTGGCTCAGTGTTCTGTCACTCATGGGGACACTACGTCACCGCAAAATCTACAGGGAGAGCTCGAAAATTCAAGCCCCTTGGGTGTTGCCACAGACTTACATTAGAAGTGCCCATCCAAGAAGGCTCAAGGTCATTGGCCACAGATAAAATGACGTCAAATCACGTTATATCTACCGTAGCTTTGATTGGACTGATCATGTCAACATCATACTTTCAAAATCTTAGCTAGCAAGCTAGCAGTCATCATCATGAATCAAGTTGACAATCTATTGGCAAATCCTTTTCAATTCTTGTCATATGAAGAGAAACTATGAAGAGAAATTATAGACAAAACGTATCGGTGCTCATCGGCCATTAGACATAAACATTACACAACAAGTTGGAAATCGCAAATTCAACAATGAGTGGTTTGGAAGGAATCAGTGGCTAACTGCAAGCATTGCAAAGCAATCACTAGCCTGCTATTGAGTGGAGTGGGTGTGTGGTCCAAGTCTGGGTTTAAGGGTCTCTTTTCCAAGCTTAAAATTATAAATATTCAACATTGGCCATGCTGTCAATCCAGGATGACTTCAGTGCGTTCGAAACAACTGGACACTCGGAACTGGGAAATCTCAGACTTCAGTGAGTTCAAGACAACTGGGAACTGGGAAAATAAGTGTTGAACAGTCATCCAACTCGGAATTCCAAGTCGGGAACTCTGGCCTCTTTCTAGAGCTCCGACCTGAAGATCACTGACGTCATGATTCAACCTTGTTTTTGTTCCTGAGTTCCCAGTTGGCTTGAAAGCACCATAAATCCAAAGAATGCCAGACTTTGATGACAAAGTTGAGTCCAAAAATGTATTGTATGCTACTGCATAAATGATGTAATATACCAGGGAGATATGTACACTGTAGCTAAGAAAGTAATACTAAATGTATGTTGTGTATTATGCTGTTAGTAGCCCATGTGCCTCACCCTAATAATTTGGTACTTTTTCCCCTCCTAATTTAGCCTACTATTCTGACTCGGTAGTGCACATTTAGCCTATAGCCTGTTTTAGAGAAATGTCATCATTGAATATTGTAAGAGCTTTCATTGTCTGCTTATATGCCCCCTTTATTTGTCCTACGGTTCTGACTTGGTATACAGGGAGAATACTGTAAGAACGGCCCATGTTCTGAATTCTGTTGCTGTACATTTTAAAAGTGCTGAACAAATAGTTATATTGACAACATCAGTTTTAGCTCGCTCATTAATGTCTTAATCAAAATTACGGATTGCCTCTATACGCTTGTCGTCCACTTATGCCATAGTTTGTACATCTCAATTGTCAGTAGAAACCACATTTGTTTAAGCAAGTCAGCCATATCAGCTTTGTTTTTTTTAAAGGCAGTAAATGAGGCAAAATGAACTGTTTCTCTGCCAGACAAGGCTCCGCTGATAGCCAGGTGTAGCAGTGGTAAGGTGTTGGGACTGCTGTTGGGACTCTGCTGTTGGGACAGCTTTATGTACGCCCTAACAGTTTGTGGGCACTGTTTGGCACAGTTATAGTGCAATGAATGTATTCTTTAGTGTTGTGTTGTGGCTTTGCTGGTATTCATCAAAAACATATATATTGTTTTGCCCAACCAAAATGTACATGCTAAAATCGCCACTGTATAGGAGTGACTGGAACTCAAGTCAATAACTGTATTTAAAGAGAGGGCTGAAGGAGATATCTGCTTCACTGAGTCTTTGAGTGAAACAGCATCATCCAACTCCAGTATCAATTTGTTACGGAAGATATGCAGTATGCTGCTTCATATGCAAGTACAGAAGTAAATATTTTGCATATCGCCTGTTTGCATAATTGCCGTTAACTGTAGCTAAAATAGTCACCCAGATAATACATTGAATGGCAAAGTTCTATTTGTGTGGTATACATTTGTATCATTGTTTAGTGTCTGGTTAGCCCAAGAATGTACTGTTAAGGAATGTAGGCGAGCCTACTCCTTTAACGTCCAAGGACCTTATAGGTTATGTTCAGAGGGAAACTGGCTCTGGCACCCAAAACCACCAAATACTCCATCTAATTGTGAATCGTATTGTAGAAACAAAGTGACTTTCATATCACATCAAAATAATTTCACAAAAGCAAAACAAACACTTTCTGTACACTGTTTTAACCGGTTTAATCAGTTGCAGCCTACAGTGTTTTTCAGTTGCAATATTTTTCTGTCGTCCTTCTTCCCTTACATTTGACATTTTAGTAATTTAGCAGATGCTCTTATCCTGAGCGACTTCTATCTAGCTAATTAGAACAGGTGGTCGCCTCTGTCTTCCGTAAACAAGCGCTGTAACATGGAAATATGGCAGTGTAATTTTAAACTGTGCGTTTCCAGTAATTTAACCTTTTGTTTTTTGAAAAATCTTTCTCATTGATATAAAAGTTAAAGGTGCAATATGAAATCACTCCCCCATTTCCTGGTTGCTAAAATTCTAATAGTTTATGTGACAAAATAAGCAAGTATAGTGTAGAGCAGGGTTTCCCAAACCCGATCCTGGGCCCCCCCCAGGGGCACGTTTTGGTTTTTGCCCTAACACTTCAAACCTGATTCAAATAAGCTTTGATTATTTTAAATCAGCTGTGTAGTGCTAGGGCAAAAACCAAAACATGCATCCAGGGGGGACCCCAGGATTGAGTTTGGGAAACCCTGCCACCCTGCTCGACACTATACTTGCTTGTTTTGAGCGGATCATGCTGTTTAAATTAATCAGCTTCTTGATATGCCACACCTGTCAGGTGGATGGATTATCTTGGCAAAGGATAAATTCTCACTAAGACGTAAACAAATTTGTGCACCAAATTTGAGAGAAATAAGCTTTTTGCGCGTATGGAAAATTTCAGGATTTTTTTTTTCAGCTCATGAAACATGGGACCAACACTTTATATGTTGCGTTTAGATTTTTGTTCAGTGTAGTTATTTCCTGTCGACTTTGCTGAGGCAATTTGGTTGTTTTTGTCGGTCTACTTTAGTAGGCCTACTTTGTCTGTCCGTATAATTATTCCCTTGCTGAAGACGTCTGTCGTTATGTCATGATTCAAGCCCACGCTTGCTTGCTATTATTACTTCTTGCCCAGGCATGTTACAGAGTGACTGATCATTAGAAAATAAAATTACAAATGTAAATTGTTTATTTTGATTGCATATATTTATTTTGAAACAATATATGGGGCAAGCGAATTCGTCTACCTTCATCTAAATATGTGTCTGGAATGAATGCAGGCAGTAGTAGGCTATTAGCCTATTTCATTGATAGTTGCATAGAACTAAGTAAATCATGCTTTTTTTAATCTGTTGGGGTCGTTTACATTTGAACAATGTGTGTGAATGAGCGAAGGAACATAACAATGCGTTCTGAGATGCACTTTGACTGATAGCGCAGTAATACGCACTTGAGGTATAGGCTTTGACGGCATTTAAAACGCACTTCCGGGTTTTCCGATCACGAGTGTTGGGTTCTGAGAATATGAAATATACGTATTCATGTCAATGAGGGAGTGCTGAGGTTTAGAGGGTTTACACCAGAAGTTAATGGTTATAGGAAGAAGGTATTTAGTGTGTGCAATTAAGATTGGAATGTGTTGAGTGCAGGAAAGCGATTACAAGTGGCAGGCATTGATAAGGGGAGAGAGCCATAGATTAGTGATGGAGGGGGGTTGAGGTCAGGTCAGCTTAAGGGATAAATAAAAGTTTATGGCCTGTATCACTAGTGTCCTGCCTAGCAGTAAATAACAATGTTTGTACAGATGTGTAGGAGGAGACTCAGCCTATCAGTGCTTGTGTGAAAATGTCTTTGTCTGAATCAGCTGTATTGACCCTCTGGGAAGAATTAAACTTGGTTAAGCTTTCAGTGTCCGTTGAGTTTTTTACTCTGAGAATTGGAACCTATTACGAGTAAATCCAATTATGAGTATCAAGTGTGATAAAATGGATACGATTACGAATACGAGTATGACGAGATCGGCACACCCCTACAAGTGGAATACCTACACTGAGTGTACAAAACATTAAGAACACCTGCTCTTTCCATGACAGACTGACCAGGAGAATCCAGGTGAAAGCTATGATCCCTTAATGATGTCACTTGTTAAATCCACTTCAATCACTGTAGGGAACAGGTTAAAGAAGGATGTTTAAGCTTTCAGACAATGGACATGGATTTTGCATGTGTGCCATTGAGGGTGAATGGGAAAGACAAAAATATTTACAGTTGAAGTCGGAAGTTTACATACACTTAGGTTGGAGTCATTAAAACTCGTTTTTCCACCACTCCACAAATGTCTTGTTAACAAACTATAGTTTTGGCAAGTCGGTTAGGACATCTATTTTGTGCATGACACAAGTAATTTTTCCAACAATTATTTACAGACAGATTATTTCACTTATAATTCACCTTATCACAATTCCAGTGGATCAGAAGTTTACATACTGTACACTAAGTTGACTGTGCCATTAAACAGCTTGGAAAATTCCAGAAAATAATGTCATGGCTTTAGAAGCTTCTGATAGGCTAATTGACATAATTTGAGTCAATTGGAGGTGTACCTGTGGATTTATTTCAAGGCCTACCTTCAAACTCAGTGCCTCTTTGCTTGAAACCATGGGAAAATCTAAAGAAATCAGCCAAGACCTCAGAAAAAAATTGGAGACCTCCACAAGTCTGGTTCATCCTTGGGAGCAATATCCAAACACCTGAAGGTACCACGTTCATCTGTACAAACAATAGTACGCAAGTATAAACACCATGGGACCATGCAGCCGCCATACCGCTCAGGAAGGAGACGCGTTCTGTCTCCTAGAGATGAACGTACTTTAGTGCGTAAAGTGCAAATCCAGCCCAGAACAACAGCAAAGGTCCTTGTGAAGATACTGGAGGAAACAGGTACAAAAGTATCTATATCCACAGTAAAACGAGTCCTATATCGACATAAAGGCAGCTCAGCAAGGAAGAAGCCACTGCTCCAAAACCGCCAAAAAAAATCCAGACTACGGTTTGCAACTGCACATGGGGACAAAGATCGTACTTTTTGGAGATTTTTCCTATGGTCTGATGAAACAAAAATAGAACTGTTTGGCCATAATGGCCATCGTTATGTTTGGAGGAACAAAGGTGAGGCTTGCAAGCTGAAGAACACCATCCCAACCGTGAAGCACGGGGGTGGCAGCATCATGTTGTGGGGGTGCTTTGCTGCAGGAGGGACTGGTGCATTTCACAAAATAGATGGCATCATGAGGAAAGGAAAATTATGTGGATACATTGAAGCAACATCTCAAGACATCAGTCAGGAAGTTAAAGCTTGGTCGCAAATGGGTCTTCCAAATGGATAATGACCCCAAGCATACTTCCAAAGTTGTGGCATAATGGCTTAAGGACAACAAAGTCAAAGGTATTGGAGTGGCCATCACAAAGCCTTGACCTCAATCCTAAAGAAAATTTGTGGGCAGAACTGAAAAAGCGTGTGCGAGCACGCTTTTTTTGACTCAGTTACACAAGCTCTGTCAGAAGGAATGGGCCAAAATTCACCCAATTTATTGTGGGAAGCTTGTGGCAGGCTACCCGAAATGTTTGACCCAAGTTAAACAATTTAACTTCTTAGGGATCACTGCACAACTTGACCGTTTTGGAGAGCCTGGCGTGCCCAAAGTAAAATGCCTCCCATTCAGGCCCAGAAAATAGGATATGCACATATTTGGTACCATTGGATAGGAAACACTCAGAATTTTGTAAAACTGTTAACCA
>QNTS01000266.1:135862-158280 GCA_003317085.1 Hucho hucho | reverse complement strand
CCAAGAAACAGAGCTTTTGATGAGTATGAAACACTTGTATATTGGTGGATTTTTAATAATTCAACTTTGGGATTTTGAATTTGGCGCTTTACATTTTACCTGGTGGTGTCGGGAGTGGGTCGCTAGCGCCCCAATGATCCCTGAGAGGTTAAAGGCAATGCTACCAAATACTAATTGAGTGTATGTAAACTTCTGACACACAGGGAATGTGATGAAAGAAATAAAAGCTGAAATAAATCATTCTCTCTACTATCATTCTGACATTTTACATTCTTAAAATAAAGTGGTGATCCTAACTGACCATAAACAGGGAATTTTTTACTAGCATTAAATGTCAGGAATTGTGAAAAACTGTGTTTATATGTATTTGGCTAAGTTGTATGTAACCTTCTGACTTCAACTGTAAGTGCCTTTGAACGGGGTATGGCATTAGTTGCACCGGTTATGGTCAAGAACTGCAACGCTGCTGGGTTTAAGGAAGGTGTCCTTTATGTTTGGTAAACTCAGTATATGTGAGAATGCTGTTCATTGACTACAGCTCAACGTTCAACACCATAGTGCTCTCCCAGCTCGTTACCAAGCTAGGCACCCTCTGACTGAACACCTCCCTCTGCAAAGATCCTGGACTTCCTGCCCTCGACCGCAAGGCTCTATAGAGGGTGGTGCGTATGGCCCAGTGCATCACTGCAGACGAGCTCCCAGCCATTCAGGACATTCATGCCAGGCGATGTCTAAGAAAGGCCCGAAAAATTGCCAAAGACTCCCGTAACCCATGCCATGGACTGTTCTCGCTGCTTCCGTTCGGCAGGCGGTACTGGAGCATCGGGTTTCGGACCAACATCTCCAATACAGCTTCTTTCCCCAAAACTGCACTGCCTCTATGCTCACCCACAAGTCTCTAGCCACACATTCTCACAATCTTACACACACACACACACACACACACACACACACACACACACACACACACACACACACACACACACACACACACACCCACTTATGCTGCTGCTATATTAATTAGTATTGATTATTATTACCATTAGTATTTATCCTGCTACCAGTCACTTTTTACATGTACATACCTACCTCAATTACTCCAGTACCCCTGCACTTTGTAATGATGGTACTGGCACTGACGGTATACAGCTTGCATGTGTTTTTTTTATTTTCTTCTTTCATATACACTACCGTTCAAATGTTTGGGGTCACTTAGAAATGTTCATGTTTTTGAAAGAAAAACTATTTTTTTTTGTCCATTAAAATAACATAAAATTTATCAGAAATACAGTGTAGACATCGTTAATGTTGTAAATGACTATTGTAGCTGGAAACGGCAGATTATTTCATGGAATATCTACATGGGGGTACAGAGGCCCATTATCTGCAACCATCACTCCTGTGTTCCAATGGCACGTTGTGTTAGCTAATCCAAGTTTATCATTTTAAAAGGATAATTGATTATTAGAAAACCCTTTTGCAATTATGTTAGCACAGCTGAAAACTGTTGTGCTTATTAAAGAAGCAATACAACTGGCCTTCTTTTGACTAGTTGAGTATCTGTTGTTTTAGTTGTTTTAGTTTACTGCGGAGCCCCTAGTCCCACTCAACATGCCTCAGATGACCTCACCCAGTATAACCAGCGCATCCAGAGATGCAACCTCTCTTATCATCATTCAGAGCCTGGGCTTACCTCCACTGTACCTGCACCTTACCATACCCCTGTCTGCACATTATGCCCTGAATCTATTCTACCACGCCCAGATATCTGCTCGTTTTATTCTCTGTCCCCAACGCACTAGACGGCCAGTTTTGATAGCCTTTAGCCGTACCCTCATCCTACTCCTCCTCTGTTTCTCGGGTGATGTGGAGGTTAACCCAGGCCCTGCGTGTCCCCAGGCACTCTCATTTGTTGACTTCTGTAACCGAAAAAGCCTTGGTTTCATGCATGTTAACATCAGAAGCCTCATCCCTTTGTTTTGCTCACTGTTTTAGCACACTCCGCCAACCCTGATGTCCTTGCCGTGTCTGAATCCTGGCTTAGGAAGGCCACCAAAAATTCTGAGATTTCCATACCAAACTACAAAATTTTCCATCAAGATAGAACTACCAAAGGGGGAGGAGTTGCAATCTACTGCAGAGATAGCTTGCAAAGTTCTGTCATACTTTCCAGGTCTGTGCCCAAACAGTTTGAGCTTCTAATTTAAAAAATGTATCTCTCCAGAAATAAGTCTCTCAGTGTTGCCGCCTGTTACAGACCCCCCTCAACTCCCAGCTGTGCCCTGGACACCATATGTGAATTGATTGCCCCTCATCTATCCTCAGAGTTCGTTCTGTTAGGTGACCTAAACTGGGATATGCTTAACACCCCAGCAGTACTACAATCTAAGCTAGATGCCCTCAATCTCACACAAATTATCAAGGAACCCACCAGGTACAACCTCAAATCTGTAAACATGGGCACCCTCATAGATATTATCCTGACCAACTTGCCCTCCAAATACACTTCTGCTGTTTCAATCAGGATCTCAGCGATCACTGCCTCATTGCCTGCATCCGCTATGGGTCTGCGGTCAAACGACCACCCCTCATAACTGTCAAACGCTCCCTAAAACACTTCTGCGAGCAGGCATTTCTAATTGACCTGGCCCGGGTATCCTGGAAGGATATTGACCTCATCCCGTCAGTCGAGGATGCCTGGTCATTCTTTAAAAGTAATTTCCTCACCATCTTAAACAAGCATGCCCCTTTCAAAAAATGTAGAACTAAGAACAGATATAGCCCTTGGTTCACTCCAGACCTGACGGCCCTTGACCAGCACAAAAACATTCTGTGGCAGACTGCAATAGCATCGAATAGTCCCCGCGATATGCAACTATTCAGGGAAGTCAGGAACCAATACACGCAGTCAGTCAGGAAAGCAAAGGCTAGCTTTTTCAAACAGAAGTTTGCATCCTGTAGCTCTAACTCCAAAAAGTTTTGGGACACTGTAAAGTCCTTGGAGAACAAGAGCACCTCCTCCCAGCTGCCCACTGCACTGAGGCTAGGTAACATGGTCACCACCGATAAATCCAAGATAATCGAGAATTTCAAGAAGTATTTCTCTACGGCTGGCCATGCTTTCCTCCTGGCTACCCCAACCCCGGCCAACAGCTCCGCACCCCCCGCAGATACTTGCCCAAGACTCCCCAGCTTCTCATTCACCCAAATCCAGATAGCAGATGTTCAGAAAGAGCTGCAAAACCTGGACCCGTACAAATCAGCTGGGCTAGACAATTTAGACCCTCTTTCTGAAATTATCCGCCGCCATTGTTGCAACCCCTATTACCAGTCTGTTCAACCTCTCATTCGTATTGTCCGAGATCCCTAAAGATTGGAAAGCTGCCACTGTCATCCTCTAGATGACACTCTAGACCCAAACTGTTATAGACCTATTTCCATCCTGCCCTGCCTTTCTAAAGTCTTCGAAAGCCAAGTTAATAAACAGATCACTGACCATTTTGAATCCCACCGTACCTTCTCCACTGCGCAATCCGGTTTCCGAGCTGGTCACGGGTGCACCTCAGCCACGCTCAAGGTACTAAACAATATCATAACCACCATCGATAAAAGACAGTACTGTGCAGCCGTCTTCATTGACCTGGCCAAGGCTTTCGACTCTGTCAATCACCGTATTCTTATCGGCAGACTCAATAGCCTTGGTTTCTCAAATGACTGCCTCGCCTGGTTCACCAACTACTTCGCAGACAGAGTTCAGTGTGTCAATTCGGGGGGCCTGTTGTCCGGACCTCTGGCAGTCTCTATGGGGGTACCACAGGGTTCAATTCTCGGGCCGACTCTTTTCTCTGTATATATCAACGATGCCGCTCTCGCTGCGGGTGATTCCCTGATCCACCTCTACGCAGACGACACCATTCTGTATACATCTGGCCCTTCTTTGGACACTGTGTTAACTAACCTCCAAATGAGCTTCAATGCCATACAACACTCCTTCCGTGGCCTCCAACTTAAACGCTAGTAAAACCAAATGCATGCTTTTTAAACGTTCGCTGCCCACACCCGCCCGCCCGACTAGCATCACCACTCTGGACGGTTCCGAATTAGAATATGTGGACAACTACAAATACCTAGGTGTCTGGCTAGACTGTAAACTCTCCTTCCAGACCCATATTAAACATCTCCAATCCAAAATTAAATCTAGAATCGGTTTCCTATTTCGCAACAAAGCCTCCTTCACTCACGCCGCCAAACATATCCTAGTAAAACTGACTATCCTACCGATCCTCGACTTCGGCGATGTCATCTACAAAATAGCTTCCAATACTCTACTCAGCAAACTGGATGCAGTCTATCACAGTGCCATCCATTTTTGTTACCAAAGCTCCATATACCACCCACCACTGCGACCTGTATGCTCTAGTCGGCTGGCCCTCGCTACATATTCGTCGCCAGACCCACTGGCTCCAGGTCATCTATAAGTCTATGCTAGGTAAAGCTCCACCTTATCTCAGCTCACTGATCACGATAACAACACCCACCCATAGCACGCGCTCCAGCAGGTATATCTCACTGGTCATCCCCAAAGCCAACACCTCCTTTGGTTGCCTTTCCTTCCAGTTCTCTGCTGCCAGTGACTGGAACGAATTGCAAAAATCGCTGAAGCTGGAGACTTATATCTCCCTCACTAACTTTAAACATCAGCTATCTGAGCAGCTAACCGATCACTGCAGCTGTACATAGCCCATCTGTAAATAGCCCATTCAATCTACCTACCTCATCCCCATATTGTTTTTATTGACTTTTCTGCTCTTTTGCACACCAGTATTTCTACTTTCACATCATCATCTGCTTATCTATCACTCCAGTGTTAATTTGCCAAATTGTAATTACTTCGATACTATGGCCTATTTATTGCCTTACCTCCTCATGCCATTTGCACACACTGTATATAGACTTTATTTTTTTTCTCTATTGTGTTATTGACTGTACGCTTGTTTATTCCATGTGTAACTCTGTGTTGTTGTTTGTGTCGCACTGCTTTGCTTTATCTTGGTCAGGTCACAGTTGTAAATGAGAACGTGTTCTCAACTAGCCTACCTGGTTAAATAAAGGTGAAATAAAAAAATAAAAATAAAAATCTGGAGCATCAGCATTTGTGGGTTCAATTACAGACTCAAAATGGCCAGAAACAAATAACTTTCTTCTTAAACTCGTCAGTCTACTCTTGTTCTGAGAAATTAAGGCTATTCCATGTGAGAAATTGCCAAGAAACGGAAGATCTGGTACAACGCTGTGCACTACTCCCTTCACAGAACAGTGGAAACTGGCTCTAACCAGAATAGAAAGATGAGTGGGAGGCCACAGTGCACAACTGAGCAAGAAGACAAGTACATTAGAGTGTCTAGTTTGAGAAACAGATGCCTCACATGTCAGCAACAGGCAGCTTCATGAAATAGTATCCGCAAAACATCAGTCTCAACGTCAACAGTGAAGAGGCGACTCCGGGATGCTGGCCTTCTAGTCAGAGTTCCTCTGTCCAGTGGCTGTGTTCTTTTGCCCATCTTAATATTTTCTTTTTATTGGCCAGTCCGAGATATGGCTTTTTCTTTGCAACTCTGCCATGAAGGCCAGCATCCCGGAGTCACCTCTTCACTGTTGACGTTGAGACTGGTGTTTTGCGGGTACTATTTAATGAAGCTGCCAGTTGAGGACATGTGAGGCATCTGTTTCTCAAACTAGACACTCTAATGTACTTGTCTTCTTGCTCAGTTGTGCACCGGGGCCTCCCACTCCTCTTTCTATTTTTGTTAGAGCCAGTTTGCGCTGTTCTGTGAAGGGAGTAGTACACAGCATTGTACCAGATCTTCAGTTTCTTGGCAATTTCTCGCATGGAATAGCATTCATTTCTCAGAACAAGAGTAGACTGACGAGTTCTAGAAGAAAGTCTTTGTTTCTAGCCATTTTGAGCCTGTAATCGAAACCACAAATGCTGATGCTCCAGATACTCAACTAGTCTAAAGAAGGCAGTTTTATTGCTTCTTTAATCAGAACAGTTTTCAGCTGTGCTAACATTATTGCAAAAGGGTTTTCTAATGATAAATTTGCCTTTTAAAATGATCAACTTGGATTAGCTAACATAACGTGCCATTGGATCACAGGAGTGATGGTTGCTGATAATGAGCCTCTGTACCCCTATGTAGATATTCCATAAAAAATCTGCCGTTTCCAGCTACAATAGTCATTTACAACAATAACAATGTCTACACTGTATTTCTGATCAATTTAATGTTATATTAAATCGACAAAAAAATTGCTTTTTTTTCAAAAACAAGGACATTTCTAAGTGACCCCAAACCTTTGAACGGTAGTGTATATAAATATGTTTTTTACCTATATTATTACTTTATTATTTACTTCATATTATTTCCTCTCACCTAGATATGACCTATATTATTACATCATTATTTCCTTCATATTACTTCCTCTCACCTAGATATTGAATACTGAATTGTTGGGAAAAAGCTTAGTAAGTAAGCATTTCACTGAACTGTTTTTCACCTGCTGTATCCTGTGCACGTAACAAATAAACTAAACCTGGGACTACTAGAATCTCAGGCTTTTCTCACCCTCTCCAATCCACAGTATTGACAGCACTGTAATGGAGGAGAGGAGGAGAGAAAGCATAGAGAGGACAAACATTCTGATGCACAAAATAATTACCTGCTCGGGTGAGAGCCTCACCTGGCTTGAAACCCTTTCAACAATACCTGCCAGTCCTGCCAACTTGCAGTACAAAGCATCTACCCAGAACAACTACTAAATGGATGCAAATTCAAAACCCTACCTTGCATGTCACCAATACAAATGAGCCAGCCTTGGCAGGGAAAGGGGACGTAAGCTTCCGACTTAAGTCTCCTGTTCCTTTTTCTCTCCATGAAAATATTCATATAATCCCATTGTGGGGAGGCGGATAGCATTACTCAGCATCTGGCCGCACGCCTCTATGGGTATTTACTGAACTCATCTGCTATAATTTCTTCTCAGGTCACTCTAAACACACAGTGCTCAGAGCTATTGACAGAGACACACTTGCTTCTCATTTCATGGTCAGCTATTGATTCAGTCCTGGATAATTACCTTGACAGCAACAGCCGAAGTCTGTGTGTAGTGTACTGTGTCTGTACTGTGTGTGTAGTGTACTGTGTCTGCACTGTGTGTGTAGTGTACGGTGTCTGTACTGTGTGTGTAGTGCACTGTGTCTGTACTGTGTGTGCAGTGTACTGTGTCTGTACTGTGTGTGCAGTGTACTGTGTGTGCATGTGCATGTTTAGGTACCATGTGTATACAGTGCCGTGATAAAGTATTTGCCGTGTTTCAGATTTTCTCAATTTTTTCACATTTCTGACACTGAATATTATCAGATATTTAACCAAAACCCAATATTAAATAAAGGGAACCTGAACGAATAAATAACAAAATGTTTACACTTATTTCATTTATTTAATTAACTAAGTTATGAAACACCCAATTCCCCTGTATGAAAAAGTAATTTCCCCCTTACACTCAATAACTGGTTGTGCAATGACTGCAACAAAACACTTCTTGTAGTTGTTGATCTGTCTCTGCTATGTCTGGCAAAAACCAAACACTGCATTCCACAACCTCATACCAACGGTCAAGCATGGTGGTGGTAGTGTGATGGTTTGGGGATGATTTTCTGCCTCAGGACCCGGATGACTTGCCATCATTGAAGGAACCATGAATTCTGCTCTGTATCAGATAATTCTAAAGGAGAATGTCAGGCCATCCATCCGTGAGCTGAAGAGCAGATGGAACATACAGAAAGACAATGATCCAAAACTCACAAGCAAGTCCAGAATGGCTCAAAAGCAACAAATATTTTTTTCTATTATAACTGACTTACCTAGTTAAATAAAGGTAAGAACAAATTCTTATTTGCAATGACGGTCTACCCCGGCCAAACCCGGACGACGCTGGGACAATTGTGCGCCGCCCTATGGGACTCCCAATCACGGCCGGATGTGATACAGCCTGGATTCGAACCAGGGACTGTAGTGACGTGTCTTGCACTGAGATGCAGTGCCTTAGACCGCTTCGCCACTCGGGAGCATGGCCTATAGAAATGGCCTATAGTCAAAGTCCAGACCTAAACCCGATTGAGATGTGGCAGGACCTGAAACGATCAGTTCATGCTTGACAAACCACCAATGTAGCTGAGTTAAAGCAATTATGCATGGAAGAGAGGGCCAAAATTCCTACACAGGGATCTGAGAGACTGATCAACAACTACAGGAAGCGTTTGGTTGCAGTCATCGCAGCTAAAGGTTACTTTTTCACACAGGGGAATTGGGTGTTGCATAACTTTGTTTATGAAATAAATGTAAAAAGTATCAATATGTTGTGTTATTTGTTCACTCGGGTTCCCTTAATCTAATATTAGGTTCTGGTTGAAGATCTGATAACATTCAGTGTCCAAAATATGCAAAAACAGAGAAAATCAGAAAGGGGGCAAATACTTTTTCTGGGCACTGTATGTGTGCGTTTTCTGAAGTTCTATGCAGCAGCAGCGGATCTGGTAAAGAGAAGCTTAACCAACCAAGGAGTAGTCCTGTGTTTCCTAGTCAGCAGAACTGAGTGGTGCCTGCCTCAAACAGAAAGCGGGGCAGGGGTGGGCTAGGCAGAGCTACTGTAGTAGCTACTGTAGTACTACTCCAGGCAACGATGGAAACAAGGTCCCTGGTTGAAGTGAAAGCCTTTGGCCTTGACTATTCAAACCAACTGCTATTCTCCCAGTGGGGAAAAGAGACAGGGAATCTCTTCTGTAAAGGCAGAATAAAACAGTGGACTTAAAGGCTTTTGGTAATGCCAATCCATTGTTATTCACTTCAATATGTACAGCAGAGAGGCAGCTTAAAAAGAAGACAGGGTTCTTGTTCATGTGAAGGGAAAACATTTGGTGATACAACACGCAAAGCCATTATTTTCAGTTCACTGTTGAAAATGCATTGAATCTCTTCAGTATTGGCCAGGTGATGAGCTGTGCCTGGTTTCCTCCAGACGTGACGCTTGGCATTCAGGCAAAAGAGTTCAATCTTGGTTTCATCAGACCAGAGAATCTTGTTTGTTATGGTCTGAGAGTCCTTTAGGTGCCTTTTGGCAAACTCCAAGTGGGCTGTCATGCACATTTTACTGAGGAGTGGCTTCCGTCTGGCGACTTTACCATTGTCTTCTTGAGGACCTTCAATGCTGAAGACATTTTTTGGTACCCTTCCCCAGATCAATGCCTCGACACAGTCCTGTCTCGGAGCTCTACAGACAATTCCTTCAAACTCATGAATAGTTTTTTACTCTGACATGCACTGTCAACTGTGGGACCTTTATATAGACAGGTGTGTGCCTTTCCTAATCCTGTCCAATCAACTCAATATACCACAGGTGGACTCCAATCAAGTTGTAAAAACATCTCAAGGATGCTTAATGGAAAGACATTTCGAGTCTCATAGCAAAGGGTCTGAATATTTATGTAAATAAGATATTTCTGTTTTTGTTTCGACATTATGGGGTATTGTGTGTAGATTGCTGAGGAAAATGTTTTATTGAATCAATTTTAGAATTGTAACAAAATGTGGAAAAAGTCAAAGGGTCTGAATACTTTCCCAAGGCACTGGACCTCAAATACCTCGTACCACTGTACATAGACTCGGTACTGGTACTCCGTGTACATAGCCAAGTTATCGTTACTCATTGTGTATTTATTCCTTGTGTTATAATTTTTTTTATTTTATTCTCTCTGCATTATTGGAAGGGCCGTAAGTAAGTATTTCACTGTTAGTCTACACCTGTTGTTTACAAAGCATGTGACAAATACAATTGGATTTGATTTGATTAATCTGGCCTAATTGGTTTGGGGGAAAATAAATATTGGGACAACGACATAGATAAGAACCTCTAGGATAGTCTCTGACGCTGGGCTGTGAGAAGCACTGCTACAGGGCATTCTGGTATTTCATACAATTAAATCACCAGTCAACAATCCCCTCAAGGCATTAATGGATGACACTGTGTCAGAGAAGGAGTGTTGTTTGACTGCTGTGGGCTGTTGCTGTTTGTAAATGAGGGCAGACAGACCGAAAGACAAGGGCTTGCTTAAGGGCCTATACTGAAAGAAACACAGCGTTGCATGATGCAGTGAAGCTGCAAAATAAGCTTGCACAATCTAACAAACTTTTGACATAGCTCATTTGGCTGTATGTATGTATGGTCCAGTTTAGGAGTGTGGGGAAGAGCAGGGAAATCACATTACAGTACCTGTTCTCGTTACGCTGTGTGTAGCGTGGCTGGGGATCAGAGTCTCCATCATTAACATCATAGCTGGCATCGGGGTCCTGGGAACAGAGATGGAAACGTGTTTAAGATGTGAGACTGGGGCTATGGCTGAAGAGCATCCTTTCCTTTCATGTTAAGGAAGTGAGGATATGATAATAGTGAGAGTCACCACTCTCAGGATGCATCTCAATAGCCTTAAAGGCTCTGCATCGTCAATCCGACGTCTGCATTGGCCGTGCACCAACGGTGAGTTTGTGTTTTTACAGAACCTCCCGCCCCCACCTACCGTCAACCAATCACGTCAATGCGGAGCTATATGGAGCCCTACGCATTGTTCCAAAATTAGAGAAGTGCACGGCGATGCGGTACGGAGCACGATTTGGCCACTGCATGCCTCCGGAGGCTCCACAATTGTGTAACACTCTCCATACGAAGCCTCCAACCACATTGTCAGATCAAGCATAAATTGGCTTTTAAGAGTCTATTTTCCTCCATCTGTTGCTGCACTCAAACGAAAGCAATTCCTGGAAAGTAATTTGAGGTAGGTATTAGGGATGTGCATCTTTCCCTTTCAAGACGATTCGATATGTATCTAGACACATGGGCTCCGATACGATACAGGAACGATATGTTTTAATTGTAAACTATTCGGTGCGATTCGATTTCATTAGAGAACGAATCGATGCAACTTGGTTCCATGCGGTTCGATGCACTAACATTTGTTGCATGAATAAAATGAAAATCTGCTGCTGAGATCTACTTGAGCTGACTTCTCTGTGTGTGTGTAATTTATGTATGTCTATGGTGTATGTACTATGTAGGCACCTTAGCTGAGCCATTAGGGAGACTAGGCATCTACCACCCCACTACCAGATTTGGCGGGCAATGTGGCCTATGTTTTTTGTCACTCTGCTTTGGTTCTGAAATCACCATCACCCACTAATTAACCTGTCATTTTTGCAGATGAAGTGTTTGAGCTAGTAATGCATCAATATTTATAATTTAGCTAATTTACAAATTAGCTATGACATAGCCAATGAATATATAACAGAACTTTGGATTTCACCCCCATCTCAAAATGGAATGGTTTTGACCGTTTGGAAGATTTATGAAGTGAGCTTGTTTTCGGTCCTCATTATGAAATTATCAACTTTACCCTGGTGGAAAAAATACGAAATTGTCATACTTGAGTAAAAGTAACCAAATACTTACTAGAAAATGACTCAAGTAAAAGTAAAAGTCACCCAGTAAAATACTACTTGAGTAAAAGTATCTGGTATTAAATGTACTAAAGTACAGTTGTGGAAAAAGTACCCAATTGTCATTCTTGAGTAAAAGTAAAAGCTATTCATCAAATTCCTTATATTAAGCAAACCAAACGGAACAATTGTTTGTTTTATACAGACAGACAGGGGCACACTCCAGCACTTAGACATCATTTACAAATGCAATATTTGTGTTTAGTGAGTCCACCAGATCAAAGGCAGTAGGGATGACAATGCGTTATATTGATAGCTGCATGAATTGGACCATAATTCTGTCCTGCCTGAGCATTTGAAATGTAACAAGTACTTTTTAGTGCTAGGGAAAATTGATGGGAGTAAAAAGTACATATTTTCTTTAGGAATGTAGTGGAGTAAAACATAGTCAAAAATATAAATAGTAAAGTACAGATACCCTAAAAACCTATGTATTTTCACGTAATTATTTTTACACCACTGCCTTTATATCTAAAAATGACCATATACACAGATTGTTCAAAGCAAAATTACCTAAACTATTGTAGATGGCGAACCTGAACTATTATGCAAATTCTCAATCACACATAGCAATTCTGACAGTTTAAAAATAACAGGATCATAAAAAACTGCAATATGGATATGCTCTATTCTTTAAGTTTAAGCCCCGTTCAGCAGGTAAAGTCAGATAAGAGTGTCTCCGGTAAAACACAATTTTCAACAGCGCATTGATAACAATAACCTTGCAAATTACAGTGCATTTGGAAAGTATTGAGACCCCTCTACTTCTTCCACATTTTGTTACATTACAGCCTTATTCTAAAATTGATTTTTCTCCTCATCAATCTACACACAATACCCCATAATGACAAAG
This sequence comes from Hucho hucho, assembly GCA_003317085.1. Lineage (NCBI taxonomy): Eukaryota > Metazoa > Chordata > Actinopteri > Salmoniformes > Salmonidae > Hucho > Hucho hucho. The sequence goes on along the minus strand of QNTS01000266.1, from coordinate 145,821 downwards.
CAAAAATAGGTTTTTAGAAATGTATGCAAATGTACAAAAAAATAAACTGAAATATCATATTCACATAAGTATTCAGACCCTTTGCTATGAGACTCTAAATTGAGCTCAGCGGCATCCTGTTTCCATTGATCATCCTTAAGATGTTTCTACAACTTGATTGGAGTCCACCACTTTTTAAAAATGTAATCCACTTTTTAAAAATGTAATCCATTTTAGAATACGGCTGTAATGTAACAAAATGTGGATAAAGTCAAGGGGTCTGAATACTTTCTGAATGAACTGTACATAGGTTGTCACTCATCTAATAAAGGCTAATATAGCGCAAGCTGTTTTAGCATTTGAATGCTGAAAGTGCCCAGAAGATGTAAAAGATCAGATGTGAAAGATTTGTGGTCAGCCCACGAAGCTGGGCACAGTGCACCGTTTGACTAGGCTACTGATATTGTCTGGGGTTGTTCAGCATGCAAAATGACTTGTAGATGATGACAGTTGACAGTTACATGCTTAGTTACACACTGAAGGAGAAGACACATTAGTTGCCACAAATATAAGAGGTATTTTCAGAAGGTAGAAAGAATGTAATATGAGCTCACCCCCAAAAAAATTTATAGGCGATTCGTAACGTACTTTAACCATCTATTGAGACAGAGCAGGTTGTGGTTGCAGTACTCACGTAGTTGGAGGCAAGGTCTGGGTGGTCTTTCTCTATGCCGTCATCCAGGATGGTGACCACCACTCCTCTCCCAGTGTACCCCTGGGACCACGCTCCCCTGGCATTCAGGTCTGCTTGGCTGGGGTTGGACTGGAGAGAACAGAGAAGAACAAGCGTTCATGAAGCCATTGCTATCACAAAGACACAGGCTGTTTCTCAATATGCATACCACCGTGCTCCACACTCTCATGCTCCGAGTGCATTCTCCGACCACGTTCTCTTGAGTACGTTTTTGTGAGGACGAAAGTGGAGAATGCGTAAAACAGTACATTTGAGAAGGACTCGCACTCCCCCTACTGTATTACCTCACACTTCAGCTCCCCATTCACTGAACCTTCTTCCAAGATATACACAAAGCAAACTTTTTACTTCATAATTATCAGCTATATATGTGAATCGTAATAATCTAGCTAGCCACCTAGTTAAACAGGCTAAAATGACTTAAACTAATATTATGCAAGATAGATGTCAATTATTCATGGTTAGCTAGCTAACAATTCTTTGTGGCCATCTGGCTAGCTAACAGTACTAGTAGCTAACCAGTTAGCCCTATTGACTTACTATGGGCTTGCGATCTACAGTACGTAGGCAGGTAAACATTCCAAAATTAACACAGCATGTACAGTGTATTCGGAAAGTTTCCAGACCCCTTGACTTTTTCCACATTTTGTTACGTTACAGCCTTATTCTAGAATGGATTACATCGTTTTTCCATCCTCCTCAATCTACACACAATGCACCATCGTGACAAAGCAAAAACTGCTTTTTTGAAGAAATGTACGCAAATGTATAAAAAAAAAAAACTGAAATATCATATTTACATAAGTATTCGGACCCTTTAGTAGGTACTTTAAAGAAAGCACCTTTGGCAGCGATTACAGTCTCTTCTTGGGTATGACGCTACAAGCTTGGCACACCTGTATTTGGGGAGTTTCTCCCATTCTTCTCTGCAGATCCTCTCAAGCTCTGTCAGGTTGGATGGGGAGCGTCGCTGCACAGCTACTTTCAGGTCTCTCCGGAGATGTTCGATCGAGTTCAGGCTCTGGCTGGGCCACTCAAGGACATTCAGATACTTGTCCTGAAGCCACTCCTGCGCTGTGTGCTTAGGGTCGTTGTCCTGTTGGAAGTTGAACCTTCGCCCCAGTCTGAGGTCCTGAGCACTCTGGAGCAGGTTTTCATCAAGGATCTCTCTGTACTTTGCTCCGTTCATCTTTCCCTTGATCCTGACTGGTCTCCTAGTCCCTGCCGCTGAAAAACATCCCCACAGTATGATGCTTTCACCACCATGCTTTACCGTAGGGATTGTGCCAGGTTTCCTACAGACGTGACGCTTGGCATTCAGGCCAAATAATTCAATCTTAGTTTCATCAGACCAGAGAATCTTGTTTCTCATGGTCTGAGAGTCCTTTAGGTGCCTTTTACTTTAGTGACTTCCGTCTGGCCACACTACCATAAAGGCCTGATTGGTGGAGTGCTGCAGAGATGGTTGTCCTTCTGGAAGTTTCTTGGTGGTTCCAAACTTATTCCATTTAAGAATGATGGAGGCCACTGTGTTCTTGGGGACTGCAGAAATATTTTGGTATCCTTCCCCAGATCTGTGCCTCGACACAATCCTGTCTCGGGTTTCCATGGACAAATTCCTTCGACCTCATGGATTGGTTTTTGCTCTGACATACACTGTCAACTGTGGGACCTCATATAGACAGGTGTGTGCCTTTCCAAATAATGTCCAATCAATTGAATTTACCACAGGTGGACTCCAATCCAGTTGTTGAAAAATCTCAAGGATGATCAATGGAAACAGGATGCACCTGAGCTCAATTTCGAGTCTCATAGCAAAGGGTCTGAATACTTAAGGAGAGGAGAGGAGAGGAGGAGGAGAGAGGAGTAAGGCCAAGTGCGCACCATCGGAAATCCGGATGGGACCCAAAGTGGCTTAAAATTGACAGACTGAAGCCGTGGCTATTTAATACGCCACATGGTTAGTCAACTTTCCTTTAATTAGGCTAAGGGCTAAAAATGTTTGTGCATATTTAGTCTGTACTAGTCTACAACATTATGTGTTTATTTCTGAGCCAACTCCACCAGGACCTTGATGACCCAATGGGTTTGGGCACATTCAACATCGAGGAGGAAGAGGAGGAGGAGAGGCCAGGTGGAGAAGCCCAAGACCATGGAGCAGTTCTGGGCTCGGTTCAGAGAGGAGGTAAAAACATTTGATTTCAAATGCTGTGATGAAACCAATGTTACATCATGTGCATTGGATAAACTAAAATAAACAGCTATCAATCACTTGTTTTGTGCTGTAATTAGGTCATGGATTCATATCTTGTTGGCCTCTAGGACAGCCTAGACCGGAGGTTCCAACACCTGGAGATTCTGGGGGTCTTCAGTGTGTTGGGACCTCAGGCTGCATTCTCTAGTGAGAGGATAAACATCTTTAACCTGACCCTCCTTTCCAGGCAGTTCTGGAGTGCCAGAGGCTGCTAGGTTGCAAGAGTGGCACTCTTACAAGCAACATGTGCTAGTTGGAGCATTTTTGGCCAGTGTTGCCCAACCCTTTTTCCTGTTGAACTACCACTCTGTTGGCTCCTCTTTAATGTTGTACATCTTTTAGTTTTTCATGTATTTCAGGGTTTGGACCAGCTGACGGCAATGACAAAGCTGGCCTCGCAGTGTGATAAGTGGGGGCAGTCTACCCATGCCGTAGCCAGCTGGCAGCAATCACAATGACTATACCAGTGTCTTCCGTTAATTGTGAGGGGGACTTCTCTGCAATGAAACGAGTAAGAACGTTTAAATGCGAAATAGATCCTCTTTGTCCCTCTCCCTTCTCTTATTATTCCTTCTGTTATTTCAGGTCAAAACAGCATTGAGGAACAGACTGCAGGGACAGCATCTAGCCCGCCTGCATGCGGCTCTTCATCAACGGCCCCCCCATCAAGGAGCTCAATTACAGAAGGGAGTTGTAAATCTTTTTCCAAAATCCCAGAAGAATAAAGTGCTCTGACAAAGGCTGTAAACTATGTCAGAACTTTTTGATTTCAGAAAGGTCTTTGTTGTGTTTCTTTAGATAGCTGCAGCACTCAACCTTAAATTGCATCCTGTATACTATAATAATTTTACCAATACGTTAATGAGCTCATTTCTGTGGGGGGGGGGGGATTATATTTTAGATGGTTTGAGTTTTTTCCTTTTAAAAAGTCACCAGAATCAAGATTTTCAGTACTTATAGATATTTTGTTTTGGAAGGGAGGACCCTGGAACCCCCCCCCCCCAAATCCCCGCACAGCTAACACATTTTCCAGAGGAAACACTGAAGATACCTCAAAAAACTACTTAAGTAGTACTTTTAAGTATTTTTAGTTAAGTACTTTACACCACTGCATACCACTGACCTAAACGGTTGGAAATGTTAAGTTTCTCATTCATAGCCTTAAAACCCATCTCAAGTGCAATTGCACTGTTTAGCTCACATCTGAAGGCTGGGGGCATTTAGGATGCACTGTGGATCGCTAAAATATCCAAATAATTATGATCACACTTCCTCAATTAAAATATTATGGCAACACTATACCAAAGATGGTTTGGTATGGTTTAGAAACTTGGGAAACAATCTCGAGTTATCAGTGTCACTCTTATCTAGCTAGCTGTAAAACGTGTTAGTTTCATTAGCCTTAGCCTATTTAGCTAGCTTGAACCAGCTAATCTGCCACAATGGATATCCAAAATTGCCAAGGCCAAAGTACCCAAACAAAGGAGAAGGAGAGCGATGAGCAGCAGCACCATAATTTACCATGTTTGAAGCGGGCCTGTATAGGCCTATTTATTTGGCAAGTCAACAGTACATGGCTGCATCTCACTGTAGTAGGCTGTAGGACATGTTTTGGTTATTTGGATCTCCATTCACCTTTTGTTTACTGCGTTTGTTTTCTGTTAAAGTAAGTAGCCTAAATAATGATTGTGTCATGCCTTTATCGATATTTTGTTTACTAGATCTACTACTTGGTACCTCTGTTTTGTTCTGTTTGCATTCCTTCTCATTCACAGTTGTCGGTATTCTAAGCCAAACTGCTTGCATGAATAACTAGGCTAATACTTTCAGCATTAGGTTTGCATTCTTTTGGTAAGACAGGTGTGTGTACGGCTGCATTCACATAGGCTGTTTGTAATAGATGAATTGCCCTATCTATATTGTAGCCTATATTCATTACCAAAACGGCATAGCTGTAGTGCGCTGTCCATTGTGCTGATACAGCGCAGAAGAGGTTTCAAAAGCACTTAATGATCNCCCCCCCCCCCCCTGAATTTAGCTCCCTCGCCGATTTCAACTGCCCCTTAGTCACTTTATGCTGGCGCCGGGTCTAACACACAGTGTGTCACTGGGAAGCCTCTTTGGCGGGGCTAAGCCAAACAGAGCAGGGGCTATAATTTCCCTGTCAGAGGAAGCAGTCCTGCAGCTGAAAATATGAATAAGTGAGAGATCCTGGTGAGAGCATTTGCCTTGCTCACAGGGGAATTATAAAAACAGAGCTCCACTCTAACCAGTAGGGAGAAACGCAGGAGAGGGAAGCGAGATAGAGTAGAGGAGAGGGCGATGTGTAGGAAGTGACAGATAAAGAGTGAAATGTAGGAGGTAGATAGAGTGAGGAAAAAAATATAGAAAAAGAGAGAAAGTGAAAGAGGGAAGGAGGCAGAGCGAAAAACAGAGGGAAAGAGGTAGTGAGAAAATATGCTTCCCCCTAGGGGTCCTTTTTCCACCTCCCAAACCTCCCTGCTGATTTCTCCTAACAAGGCAAGCCTCCTGCTGGGCCAACGCACTCAGGGCCTTTAGCCCCAGGGAAGCAAAGGTGCTGCTGACATGGTCTAAGGGACTATACAGAGTAAGGCAGTTAGTTCCTCTTTTAGGTATACAGAATAATGTTGTCTTATTTATACAGCCTATGAGGAAGCAAATATGGTAACTATTTTCAATCATTCGTTTAACAGTCTATGGCAGTACCTACAATGTGCAAACCCTGTATTCCATAAGGAAATACGAAGACAGGACAAATAAAAGGTTAGTATACTCTGTCCAAAAGGCTTGTATGTAATATCACCCTATAACATCTGCATTCATCCCATGCAAACCTCATTACAAACAATCCTCCAGTGTTTGGCTTCAGAGGAACGGTGGAACAGCCTCAAACAAACAGCAGAACAGGCTTAGAGCCTTCAGCCGATTAGAGCAGTAATGCTGAATGACAGAGGTGGTTTCACAGCCTTCCATTCATAGGTGATTTATGTCTAGCCCAGTCAATGCTGGAATTAATCCATTCACACCACCACATGGCTTAGTTTAAAAAATGAGGAGGGGGATAAGGAGAATTCAAAGAATCCCTGAGCCTATGAGAAGGAGAAAATGAGAGAAGGAGGATGGACATTGTCTATTTCTGAAAGCAACAGTCTACAGGTTGATGGCCTTCTGTTTCATTAGCTCTGATCTGGAGCCTTTCAAACAGATGACAAACTGAGGAGCATTTGGTGACATTTATATTGATGAATGACAACTGGTTGATAACAGTCACAGTCCTGTTAATCAGCTCTCAACTTTGGCAAACTGTCCTTCCAGTGTTTGTCCTTCCAGTGCTGCCTGCAGACAATATATTATTTCCATGTAGTCATTGTCATCAATTATTCATTACACATGGCAAATAAACTTGGGCCTTGACAGTTGAAGTAAACAAAGTGCGCTTTAGAACTTTTTGACGACATTCAGTTTGATAAACGATACCCAGGTGATGAGTGGTCTCAGCTGTTTCAGCTAAATATCAAGAGACTTACAGACTGGGGGAAACAAAGTTGGTTTCTCACTGAAATACTCTGAACATCCTGCCCTTTCTGTACGGCAGCAGGTTTCTTTGGTCTAAAGGTGTGAAAGGGGTAAACAGCAGTGAAGTGCATTTCTATCATTCCCCTACGGGTACTCTAATGCCTGGAGACAGCTATTCAATTAGCTCATTTGATTAGATCTTGTTTTCCTTGAGCCATTTAGCACCGCTGCCTTGGCATAATCCCTATATCACTACAGGTATTTATGTTGCGGTCTTGTACATTTTAAATAATGTCAAAGCGGTGTTAAAGAGGTTCTAACTAAAATTGTCCAATGTGTTTAATTATCATAAGCGAGAACTCCTGGCTTCAGTACAGTACAGAGGGTACAGTGTTATGGGGGATCTGACTTCTACCTTTGAGAAAGTGCCTTAGATTCCTTCTGCTATATAAAATAAATGAATTATTATTATTACTACCTTGCTCACCAGGTACCACTGCTGGGGGAATTTGGGGTCGGATGGTTCGGTGTAGTCATCCCTCTTTTTCCTCCGCCTCGACACCTGCTGCTCCACCCAACGCACCTAGAGAGGAACACACACACACACGCACACCCATTAGCTCTGGTAATGAAACAACCATGACATGAGAGACAACTATCCACAGTCTACCTCCCATGCTGGCTTTCATGTGGCCGTCAAAACTCAAATGGTTGGGTCCTACAGCCGCAGACAGACTTTACAAACCGCCCAGCGGGGCTAGTTGAGCAACATCTAAAGTGAGAGTCAGGAGACAAATCTCATTAATCTGCTGAGACCTTGTGTGTATGTGTGTGCTTCATCACTCTGCTGTAGGCAAATGTGCCAGAACTTTCTGCTAGATATACGCTGTCCAGTCGGTAGTGTCTGTCTAGTCATAGTGTCTAGCCCAATAAATTATATTATTGAAAAAAGGACATACAGCTAACTAAAGTCAAACAAATGCAAAGCAAACAAACATATGCAAATCTAATGCTGGGCTGCTAGACACTGTGTCTGTTCTCTCTGATCCTCATCTCTGGCTTATGGAGAGAGGAGATACATAAACCATAAGGGCACTGCCACAGCCTCCAGAATCACTGCGCTATGTGTGTGTGTGTGTGACATCTACAGACAAACTCCACAGAGAGAGTGGAGATCGGAGAGAGTAGGGCCTGCAAATATCCCCTCCTAAGTATGCAATAAGTAACGGTGAGGCCCTGAAACATATCGATTCCTTCTGCCCCTCACGGAGAGAGTAGAGGAGAGGAGAGGAGAGGAAAAGAGAGAGAGAGAGAAGGAGCGAGAGAGAGAGAGAGAGAGAGAAAGAGAGAGAGAGAGAGAGAGAGAGAGGAGGAGATTATAAATAGGGATGGGCACAGTTATTCAAATATATATTTTTAAAGGCTTTGTAATTCAATACAAATGTGACATCGCTACATAGCCTACAAGGATAGACCATTACATTCAAAATGTTTATAAACAAAAGTTTTATGATAGTTTTTATGATTACACTCCACACCTGTAGCTTGTTGATATTGTCAGTCAATCAAAGAAGCGACGTTACAGTCAGAGGCTCCATGTGTGGCAAGTGAAGAGGGAGATTTCTAATTAAAATAGAATTAAAATTACGGAATTAAGTTGGCTAAATGAGAAGGAGTAGGCTACAAAGATCAACTAACAGGTAGGCTGTTGTTTCATATGAATGGAGTTCAAATGAAGACAAGGATGCCTCTAAATAGCTTCAATTAGCCTTGCTACTGGAGCTAGCTAGCTTCTTTACAACTATTTGATGCAGTCCATACAGGCACTAGCAGATGGTATGAAAAATAGCCTAAGGCAGCAACAAGTTTGTCAACTAGCACAAGTCAGATTCGCTAATTTCTCTCTCTTCCTCCCTCTGCCACACACAGACTGTCACACACACAGGCCCCTGCTCCTATCTTGCCCCTCACCCCTTCTGCTGAAACAAGCACAGCGCAGCGAACCAACTCGCTCTCTCGCGCGAGCAAGTCTCCATTGAAGTTAAAAATAATGAAAAATCCTTTAAAACACATGTATTTCGACTATCCGGATATCCTAAAAAATAACATATTATTCCAATATGGAAATCATTTCAAATGCTCATCCCTAATGACAAAGTCTCCGGGTTAATGGCAGGGGTTGAGGGAATCTGTGTGATTATTCAAAGCAGATGTTCGTAAGCGGTATGTCAGCCAGGCAGGGCTGAAGACACAAGACAATGCGATGAATGGGAGAGACAGGTCTAGTATTACACACAGGAGATAGCTGAAGCTTTACATGCATTATTTACCTAATCCTAATCCTTACATTATACAGTCACGAACATATAGAGAGAGCGATATCCCTTCTCTGTATTATTCCATGTTCAGCAAAGACATTGAGTGCATTAACATTCAGATGAAACCCTATTTTGTACATCCATCTTGGGGAAAATACACACAAATCCAACACAATGAATGTGTTTTATTCAGAACAGGTGTGTATACACCCACACACATTTAACCTTCTCTAAAGTGTATTGGCAGCTCTACTGTTGTGGTTGCTGTCTGACAGAGTGCCCCTGGCCTCGCCTTGGGCAGGCTCTGTTAGAATGAGGTTACCCTGGATAAGCTGTTCTCCAGCCTGAACCCTTTTCATCTGCATCCTGGGGGGGAACTATTCTCTGTGTGTGTGTGTGACAAAGTTGCCCTATGTAGTAAAATATGTCTAGTGAGATCTATCTCTTCAACATCAGATGTTCTATTTTCCTGTTTACACTAGCCTTGGATGTCGTGTGGCCAAAGCCACAATCCTGCTTCATGTGTGAGTGCAGCTATTACCATACCGTAAATGCCATAGTAGACAGACAAACCAAATAAGGATAGCAATTCAAACTATACATGAGCTTCTCATCTAAACCATATTGTGCATAGTGTTGCACACTTGATTAATGCAATGATTCACAAATGTGTGGATATTTTAAAAGCCTTTAATTTTCAATTTGGCTAAACACAGCAAAAATGCTGTCTAGTAGTATTAAGATAATTAGGGTAATTATTACAGGGACGTGGTGTGGGAGAGCCGTTGTCTTTCCACTGAACCACTCAGAGGGGGGTATGTGGTGTATACGTCTCCCACACTACCGCAGTACCTCCGGATGTAGTGTGGGAGACATATCTTAAAGAGATTTGAATCTAGAGCCGTCTCTTTAAACTACACAAGTATCTCTTCTGGACCTAGTTTGTGTTGTCAAAGTAGTTTAGTGTAAAGAGTCCTAAATTGTGATGAAAGCTGATTCTAGATCTGGGTTGTTCCACGAAAATAACCATTGATATTGTTATTATTATTATATATTTTTTGTATTTTACACTCTTTTTCTCCCAATTTTGCAAATTTTGCGTCCTCCGAAACATGAC